>CM038350.1:2822560-2980060 GCA_021464625.1 Proterorhinus semilunaris | reverse complement strand
TTCCTTATTGGAAGACTTTGCACTTTAAGTCTGAGCTTCCTTTAACAGTCATGAAAAACTAAAATAGAAATAACTAAAATAGATCAAAACAGTATCAAGGAAATGAGTGGAGTTTGACTCTGCACTGGGTTAGAAGGGCCAGTCACAAGATGGCCGCCAGTGTTACTGTGGTCACGTCCTTTCTGGAGCTTTACTAAAGGTCTTTGCTCCAGATTAGGACAGCAGTGATTCTAAAGAAGAAATGTTGGGCAGAAAAGTAATTGTTATTTGAATGTTTAAGCTGCTGACAGGAAGTGACATAGAGGAAGGAAACATTCCAGAGCAGTTTGACTCATTTCCCACACGTTTGTTAAGTGGTGACGTCACAGCTCTACTTCCGGGTCGGCAGACGTGCGAGAAACTACAAAAAAAAAACTCTTTAATACCACAATAAATATTTCTGAAAGTCAACAGAGAGTTACTGAACATACTTATGTATCAGGCCCATTAGCCAAAAATGCTGCACCTACTGCTATAAAAGCAATATTTACCAAAATCGCTACATTAGCGGACAAACATGCTAACACACAGCAGCTACGCTAACCCCGGAAGTAGCGACTTTAATATGACTTTTTAAGCAGTAGGTGCGGCATTTTTGGGTAATGAGTCTGAGAAATGAGTAGCTTCAGTAACTCTCTGTTGAGTTACGGCAACAGTTTCAAATGGTTCGCCTCCACCTATGTCACTTCCTGTCAGTGTCCAATGAGGAAGTGAAATGGTGAAACGAAGGAAAGCTATGCACTTTAAAGGAAGGCCAGTTTTCCATCACACAGCCGCGCAAACAGAACTGATCAGAGAAGTTCTGTTTGGGACAGACTCTGTACTGTCCCGGGTCGGTCTGCTCAGAGACCCTTACGTGCTGCTCTTGTACTTGTTTGTGAATCACCCACGGCGTCGCTAAACCAAACAGAGACTCCGGGCGTGTAAACATCACCGCCGAGCTCACGAGTGTAAAAAGACATCGACGTGCTCTCCATCTGTGCGCCAGCGGAGCAAATATGCTCACGCACGTTGGACAAAGCGCCCTGGCTTCTCCTCGGGCTGGAGATGGAGGAGATGGAGGAGCGCTCTGGCAGGCGATGAAGCAGGTTCAGCAGATGGGCCGGGGAACAGATGACGAGGACGGGGCCCGAAAACAAACGGCTGCACGCTGGGATTTGGGCTCATTAGCTCGAAAACCACTCCAACGCACAAACACAGACTCAGTTCATGGTTAATATCTGACATATCCACGAGAAACAACTCTCTCAGCACATATGAACTAAGGTCACATGTCACATGACTGTCTCAGAAAGTCTTTATTAAAAACGCTCAATCCAGCTGCTGCTTCCCAGTTAGACTCACTTTAATCTGGGACGGGGAGTTCCTCGTTATTTTTTTGCATCCTGAATTAGGCGATATAACTCTGTGAATCCTTATATGAAGTGTATTTTGTATACGTGCGTTTCCAATGACATCGCGCATACTTCCGGCGGCCATTTTGAATACCGAAGTAGCTTTATGCAGTACTACAACAAGTATCAAGATCTCTACTCGGGATGAAAAGGAAAGACTGATTGACAGAGGCACTTGTATGAACTTGTAATCATTGCTCATGCAGATAACAGTAAAAACACGGCCTCAGAGACTCACGTTTATGTGATATAATGAGCTAATGTAGCAGCTAATGTAGCAGCTCTGTCTGTCGAGCTACAGCGGGATTTACTAAAGATCTGCTTCACTCAGACTAAATGTACTGTAAACAGAAAACCTTTCTCTGTGACTTTTACAGTTTGTCATGTCGACAGAGTGTCAGTCTGAGTTAGTGTTTAAGCTGTGCAAGACGTTAGCATGCTACCGGTTAGCAACTGTGTCAATGGCTTCAACACGATAAACACACGTGTGTCTCACATCTATGAACACTGAGGAAATACTACAGGAACAGCTCTGACCTCTGTCACATGTTGTATCCAAGGCTAGATGTTTGTGGTTCAGGGCTTTCTCTCGGAGAGGTCAGAGCTGAGCTGTTGAAGCTAAATGCTAACCAGTAGCATGCTAACGTCTTAAACACTGACTCACTGATTTCTTCACATAAACGTGGGGCCATGTTCTTACTGTTATCTTCTTAAGAAATGATTACGAGGACATAAAAATGCCACTGTCAGTCAGTTGGCTTTCTTTTATATCCTGAGTAGAGATACTATTACAGCAAATACAGCAAAGGTCACATGACTGAAAGGCGTGTATAACTCTGGGTGTCATCAGTTCACTGTCATGTGACTCAGTCATGATTACAAATACAGCTGCACCTGCGATCGAGTCTGTGGCGGTTTCCCAAAGCCCTGGTGTTGAAGGCAGTGGCTCCAAACTCACTTCCCCTCAGTCCAAGGCCTTGGTCCAAGAAGAGCTGCTAATGGAACACACGTCAGAGCTAAAGGAAGTGACATCACAAAATAAAACAGGAAGTTGTGTTTCATCCAGCGGAGAGGAGAGGCTGAGGAGGGGGTTCTGAAGCACTACAATGTTATTTTACAGACTAAAAATAAAGAAATAAAAGACAGTCAGAGACGATGAAACCGATCTGAAAACACAAAATAAAACTAAAAACTAAAATATAAATGTTTGATCTGAAAGTGCCTTAAGTCAATTAAATTCAAAGCCCAACAAACAAACCTGGTTCTTTGTTGCTCCATGAAGCCGTGACGTTTGCCTGAATGTTTGAATCAAATAATATAAATTTCAAGTTAATAAAAAAAATATTGATCATTATTTACTTAAAAAAGACAAAAACCTGAAATCCATTTGGCTTTTTGACCAAATCTTGACTAAAAACTTTTGCTTTTTTGCAATTAAAATGAACACTGGCTGCAGAGCCAATAAACACGTGAAAGAAATACTGAAGGAGAAGCTACAGCTAAATCACGCGGTGGAGGTGGAGAGGGCTCACCGCGTAGGGAAACCCGGCGGAGGGAGAGACTGGCCGAGACCCATCATCGCCAGACTACTGAGGTGGAAGGATCGTGAAGAAATCTTACAGCGCGCCAAACGACTCAAAGGAACAAAAATCTTCATTAACGAGGACTACACCGAATCCATAAAAAGAAAACGCAAAGAACTGATGCCGGAGCTGAGAGCTGCACGAGAAAGGGGGGAGATCGCCTTCTTGAGATATGACAAACTCATTATACGTCCACGCAGCAGTACACCACATCCAGTATAAACACCGAGAAAAACGTATGGATTTTGGTATGTAAAAGCACATAATCTCACATGTCTAGTAATACATACAGTTCTATAGGAAGCACCGACTTGGATTTTTCAATAAGGAGAATTGCTGAAGCAAACTCCCAGGATTTTACATTCTCTCAGTACGACCTACAGAACACTGAGATCGACATCGACCCGGAAAATAACTTCTTTTCTAGAGCTACCAATGACTGTCAATACTACACAGAGGATCTGTACAATAGTAAACTTAAGAACATTAAGGCATTCACTGTAATCCACTTCAATAGTCGAAGCCTCTATGCAAACTTTGACCACATCAAAAGCTTCTTAAAACAGTTTTCCACACCATTCAGTGTCATTTTAATCACAGAAACATGGATCAATAATGACAGAGAATTTGAGTTTTCTATTGAGGGTTATGAATTTATAAGTATGAACAGAAGGAACAAGCATGGAGGGGGCGTAGCTATGTTTATAGACTCCAACTATAGTTACAAAGTAATGGAAAATAAGACAATGGTGGTGGATGATACACTTGAATGCATTACTGTTGAAATTACAAGGCAAAAAAAGAAAAATATTATTGTGAGTTCTATCTATAGAACACCTGGCTCTGATATAGATGTTTTTTCTAAGTGGATGGAGGAGCACTTTTCAGGATTAAGTCATAAAGTCATGTTTGTGGGGGGAGACCTCAAC
Source organism: Proterorhinus semilunaris (assembly GCA_021464625.1). Taxonomy (NCBI): domain Eukaryota; kingdom Metazoa; phylum Chordata; class Actinopteri; order Gobiiformes; family Gobiidae; genus Proterorhinus; species Proterorhinus semilunaris. The sequence goes on along the minus strand of CM038350.1, from coordinate 2,976,115 downwards.
ATCGATCTTTTAAACCCATATAAACATAAAAAGACGGACGAATTTATAAATACTTTATTCAGTATAGGTCTGTTTCCTCTAATAACCAAACCTAGTAGAATTACAACCCATAGTGCAACCTTGATTGATAACATTTTCTCAAATGAAATTGAAAGTGATACAGTCAGCGGGTTAATGATAAATGATATTAGTGATCACCTTCCAGTTTTCGTTATGTATAAAAATGGATATGTAAAAGATGAAGAGGAAAACAAGTATTGGTTTAGAAGGGTAAAAACAGAGAAAACTATTGATGCATTTAAAAAGGAGCTTTTAGCTCAAGACTGGAGTATTGTGTACAGAGAGAATGACACGAATGTGGCTTATGATGAGTTTACGCAAGTATTTCAAAAGGTATACGACAAAAACTGCCCAATGAAGAAATACAGTAAAAACAGAAAGTGTAAAGAAACACCATGGATGTCTAAGGGTTTACTAAATGCTTGCAAGAAAAAAAATTATCTTTACAAAAACTTTATAAATAACAAAACAAAAGAAGCTGAGGATAAATATAAGAAATATAAAAATAAACTGACAGGTATCATTAGAAAATGTAAACAGGATTATTATAATACATTGTTAGATACTAATAAGAATAATATTAAAGGTTTATGGAACATCTTAAATAGTATAATTAGAAATAAACCAAGAACGATTAATTATCCAAAATATTTCAAAGATGAGGATAACACTTTAAATAATATGAATGAAGTCGTCGAAACATTTAATAAATTCTTTGTAGATGTTGGACCGAACCTTGCTGCAAAAATTGCAAACGTTGAGAACTATAATTGTGAACTGATAGACACAAATCCTATGTCCCTGTTCCTCAAACCTGTGGAGGAAAAGGAGATACTGGACATTGTTAAAGGGTGTAAAAATAAAACTTCGACCGATTACCATGACATGGACATGAAAACTTTAAAAACTGTTATTGAAAGTATCTCTAAGCCGTTAACTTACATTTGTAACTTATCGTTGCAAACTGGAACTTTTCCTGATAGTATGAAAGTAGCAAAAGTGATTCCTCTGTTCAAGGCAGGAGATAAACATCTCTTTACAAACTACAGGCCTGTTTCCCTTTTACCGCAATTCTCTAAAATCTTAGAAAAGGTTTTTAACTCTAGACTCGACAGCTTTATTGAAAAGTGTAATTTACTCTCGGACAATCAGTTTGGTTTCAGGAACAATCACTCAACCTCACACGCGCTCTTTGATATAACTGAAGAAATAACTAATGCTGTAGATAACAAGAAATATGCAATAGGGTTATTTATTGACCTGAGTAAAGCGTTTGATACAATAAACTATGATATATTAATTAATAAACTAGAACATTATGGGATTAGGGGGGTAGCTCTACAGTGGGTCACCAGTTACTTAAAAAATAGAAAACAATGTGTGAAAATCGGTGATTATCAGTCGAGTTGTCGACAAATTGTCTGTGGTTTACCTCAAGGTTCTATTCTGGGCCCAAAATTGTTTAATATGTATATTAACGACATTTGTAAAACGTCTGAAATACTTAAATTTATCTTGTTTGCTGACGATACAAATATTTTTGCATCAGGAGACGACTTGCAACAGCTGTGTCGGATTGTTAACTTGGAACTCAAAAGTGTCAATAAGTGGTTCAAACAAAATAAATTATCTTTAAATCTGAGTAAAAGCAAAATGATGATATTTGGCAACTGTAATTGCAATGCTCAGGAAGCAATTCAGATAGAGGGTGTTGTTATCGAGCAAGTGCATGAAATCAAATTCCTTGGTGTGATTATTGATGACAGAATTACTTGGAAATCTCACATTAAATATATATCTACGAAAATTTCTAGAAGCATTTCAGTAATAGCAAAAGCAAAGCACATTTTAAACATCAAAGCTCTACATACCTTATACTGTTCTCTGATTTTGCCCTACTTATATTATTGTACTGTGGTTTGGGGTAGTACTTATAAAAACACAGTTAAACCAATAATATTGTTGCAAAAAAGAGCTATCCGAGTAATTCATAAAGTTGGGTTTTTGGACCACACAAACTCATTATTTTTCAAATCAAAGATCATGAAGTTTTGTGACATTGTTGAGTTCCAAACTGTACAAATGTTATACAAAGCAAGGTATAAATTGTTACCAAACCAAATACAAAGAAGGTTCCAAGAACGTACTGGTCGTTATGAATTACGTGATGAATTAAACTTTAGGATTCAGAAACATAGCACAACTTTGAAAAGTTTTAGTCCAACAGTTAATGGTGTACAATTGTGGAATAAACTGGAGATGGATTTGAAACGATGTCCAAACATCAACCTGTTCAAATTTAAATACAAACAAAAGACTTTTGAAATATACAGACAAGAAGAAATGTGTTGCCACTAGGGGGAGCAGTAGGATGGATTATGTGTATTTTTCCTCTATAATCAAGGAAGAGTGTTGCTGCTTGGAACGGTTGTCATTCTATTGCTCAAATTCACAAACGGAGAATTAGGGTTGGCAGGTTATGGATCTGTTGAGAGGAATCCTCCCAACGGGCTCTAAACCTTGTCTTTTAATGCACCACTCAGCATAGGAACATCATCTACAAATCAGCTGTTAGGGGGTTTGTTGAAGGGGAGTTACTGCCCTCTTCAACTGGCTCACTCTCTGGCTTTTTAATGCACCACACTATGCAGGGCTACAGCATACTTCACATATAACTCAATTAAATAAATATATAATAATGATGATGATAATTAAACCCAAATTAAAATTATACTGAGAATGGTAATGACAACTGGAAAGTATCAAGATCTCAGATTATAATATCTATTAATGTACCTTTATACCATAAAAGTAACTATGTAATCACGGGTAAAAATATGCAAGCAATATATTAAGTAACACATTTTTTTTTTTTTTTTTACTTGCTTTGTTCTAGACATCGTATATGAAACTAGATTGTTGTTGTAGCTGTGCGTTGTTTCAATTAATTATATAAAGAGTTAATATATTTTTGTTGTTTGTTGTAAGTTGGTCTGTATGAATGTAGCTGCTTGAAATGTTTTGAAATGTTCTTTTTTTTATTTTATTGCACTTGGGGGTGGGGGCTCATAAGCTTTTTGCTTCAGCCCACTCCTTTTGAGCACAATGTGTATTGCTCAAATAAACAAATAAACAAACACGTCAAAGCATTCCCTAAGAGCCGTGGTGCATTATGGGTGATTTTGGCTTCTGTCAAGTGTTTTGGTCATTCATGGCCCGTTGGAAAAAGACTCTTATTTTTTTTTTACTGATTCTGCGTCAGTGATATCGCGAACAAAGTGACGTAAATAAACAAACTGGATCTGACAGAGGGATTTCGTTCTGGTCTCGCCGGGATAGATTGTCCGTGGTGTAAAGTGTGTCTGGAGCCTTCGGACCCGGGCTGTGGAGCAGGTGAGTGTTCGTGCGTTCAGACTCCGGGGGTCCGGTGAGGAGGAGGCACCCGGGGGTTTGAGGGACTGTTTGTGCGAAAACACCAATTATTCAAAAGGACGAGCTTTAAGTCGGTCAGGTTTGTGAATCCAGTCACTTCCAAACAATGACCAGCGGAAACAACGGGACATTTTCTGTTTTTCATTTGAAGAATCTGGTCCATGAAGCGGGTCTTTACACCTGAACTAGGAAAGATCTCTAAAATCAGCTCGTAAAAAAAGACCTGCCGTGTGTCGTGTCCCTGCAGGGGTCCAGTCCCTGCCAGCAGGGCCGTTTCGAGATATTTGGGGGCCCTGGGCGAAGTGAGGCCCCAAATCCTCCCTCGGGAAATGGTTTTAAATTCAGATGGGATTCCCTGTCTTCTGGTGCATTTTAAGAGTCATGAATTACTCTGTAGTGCTACACAAAGTGTCCACTACAGTAAAGGACAGTGTCTTCAAAACACTACAAAAATAACAATGCCTCACATTGTTATTTTTGTCAATAAGGCACAAACAAGGTAAAAAAGTATAATTATTCATATTATTATCATTCTTTAGAACTGTCTTCTCTTATTTGCAGAGTAGTGTTTTTTTTCTTGAACTATACAATTTATGTAGAATTAAAAGAAAGGTATTAAAATGGTGAACAACACAAACTATTTTAAGAACATTGTACAACAAGGAATAACCATCCAAAATGAAGAGATTTAGCAACGCTTGCGGACTTTAACTCGCACAAAAGCCGTGACCATCTCTTCCATGTTCTATAACCTCCTAATGTTTTGCTCTATTGATATAAGGGCCGGTCCTCTCAGTCTTTCTCAGCTCATGGATGATCTGAGGTCAGACTTTATCAGTTTCAAAGCTGGAAAGCTTCTCTCTGCAGAAGCTACAGTGACAGGAGGAAAGAACCTCACGTCCCGTAATGCCACAGACATTGGGGGCCCCCTTCAGCTGGGGGCCCTAGGCAGCTGCCTACCTTGCCTACCCCATTGCAACAGCTCTGCCTGCCAGTGCCGTAGTCACTCCTGTCAGGTGCGCCGCCATGTCCCGGATCGGAGCCGTTTGATGCGTCTCTATAAATAGTCCCATCTGCTCCGCCGCGATCAGGGGGAACGTCCGACACGAGCGGAGGACGTGCAAGGACATCGCGGAGCTCACGTTCACTTCTCTCTGGGCGCGATGATGTCACGCGAGGTCGTTACCGTAGCGATGGAAGATTCCAACGATACCGGAACAAGCCCGAAGCACATTGCACTCAAAATATCAACATCTTACTGAAGCTGCGTAAAGTAAAAAGAACCGAGTCTGAGGCCTGTCCCACATCCTCTGATTTTAGCCTCAGCGTGTTTAGTCCTGACTCTGGGAACCACCAGGAGACCCCTCCCTGAAGTTCTCAGGGCCCGAGATGGTTCATACGGCTCTAACATGTCAGAGATGGACTTTGGTGCTAAACCATGAAAAGACTTGTACACAAGCAGAGCTGTTTTAAATTCTATTCTCTGAGTGACAGGAAGCCAGTGCAGAGACCGGAGCACTGGACTAATATGGTGGTATTTCCTGGTTCTTGTCAGGACTCGAGCAGCAGCGTTCTGGATGTTCTGCAGCTCTAACAGCTCGTTTAGAAAGGCCAGTGAGCAGCCGTTACAGTCGTCTAACCTGCTGGAGACAAACGCATGGATGAGTGTCTCCAAGTCTGTTTTTGACACTATTCCTCTGATCTGATGTTTTTCAGATGGTAAAAAGCTGATGATGTCGTTGCTTTGATCAGGTTCAGGTCTGAGTCCATGATCACTCCTAGATTTCGTACCTGATTTTTTGGTTTGATTTCTTTTGAAACTAAATGAATCAAGACCGTGATTCAGACTAAAAAAGCTCTTTGTGATTTTATTTCCAGAATAAAAACTGCGAGTCACAGACGCCACATTAGCGGCTCTCATGAGCTCTAGAGGCTCCGGCTCGTTCTCACAGCTGTGATTTATATGAAGCGCTTGGTCCGGAGCCAGTGGCCGATACTAACGTCCTTCGTGGCCGAAGCTAATTCCTCGGTTTAAGAGACCTCCGGTGGTTCCTCTGGGCTCAGTCGGACGCATCGGCTCAGACGCCGGGAGAGGAAACACAATAAAGCACACCGGCTTCTTTTCAGAGCTGTTGCCATGGCAACGCCCAGACCCCGGCGCGATGCGGCGAAGGGAAGAGCGCGGAGACCAGACCTCATCACCGTGAAGGAACATACATATACATATATATGTATATATGTATATGTGTATATATATATATATATATATATATATATATATATATATATACGTATATATATATATACTAACGAAATAAATGTTTTAATAATTTTTGAAATATAACTGACCTTGTATCACGTGAATTACCGCATTTTGAGGGACTATGTACCATGAAAGCTGATGCTGCTCAAATATAAGTATATAAGTATATTTCAAATGCAAAATAGTTTAAATTATTCCATCGACACAGACATTTATAACGTTAGTCTGGTGTTATAAGTGATTTGCCTCAGGTGCACTGTGGAGCGGGTCAGACTGTTTTTAATGCAGGCTAACTGATACCATAGAAATGCGTTAGCCTAGCATTAGCCTAGCGCCACTAGACTCTTCAAAGATAAGAACTGCATGAATAAAAAATAAAAAAATTAAAACGTGTCAGTGTTGATCTGTGACAGCAGGGGGCGCTTTATGAGAGGCATAAGGCTGATTTATTCAGGACATTGATGTTCAGATACTTCAGAGGACGCTCGTATGAAAGACAAACATCAACAGGTTCTATTCTCTCTCTAATGGTGCTGAGATTATAAACAACATAAAGTGTATGAAACACGAACTCGTGACGCGATGTCTGATTTACCCTGGTGGCTGTTTTGTGTTTGTGCAGCGATGATGTCAGCGCCCCGGTGTGTGATGATTGGTCTGCTGCTGCTGTGGCCCCTCCCCTCGGCGTGGTGTTTCTCCAGACTGTGCTCGGACCTGAGCCTGAGGTCGGCCTTCTCCGCCGTGCGCTCCAGCTCCATGGAGGGCTCTGGAGAACATCTGGCCGTCACCTTCGATCAGGTGCGTGGGCTCACCCGCCTGGGACCTGTGGAGGATCCGTGGAGAAACATCAGCAGGTTTAAATGCATCGAGCTTCATGATCTGGAATCATGTGCGTTTGGTGGGAAGTAACTGGTAACTTTTAGAACGATGCTGAGGTTTGTTGTGAAGTGGAGCGAAGGAACAGGACGGAGAGTTTTGCGGATGTTTGGACGTCCCAAAGTGAACGGCTCCGTGCCAAAGGGGGGTCCACAGCAACGCTAGGATTCAAACTCGAGTAAATACCACAATGTACACACAGTGTTGGGGGTAACGTATTATAAAAGTAACGAGAAAATATATTCCTTTTTTGCAGTAACTGAGGAATATGACATATTACTCAAAGTGATTATATTAGTCATTACAATTTAAGTAACTATTTGTTCAGTGCCTGACAGCAGCCAGAAGGTGCACCGGGCGCTTCCCAGTATTGACGTGTTGTAAGACACTGAACAGGTGCGGTGACCCTTGACCTGCCGTCATATAAATGGGGGTTCTCTCCGCCTCCACGCCAATAAACGGGGACACGGTCCAGACCTGTCCTCCAAAAAGACGGTCCACTTTGTCTCATTCTCCACAGCACATCGCTCGCCAAAGTATGAACAAAAAATGCCAAACTCCCAAATCAAGGAATGGTGAAGAAGATCTAGTCGTGTGTCGTCAAAACAAAACCTTTCTAACCAGCAGAGTGTTTGATATCGATCATTGGCCAATTATCCGATGAAAAGCACGGAAACATTCCCTACGTTCTCGTGAAGACGTTCATGTGCTTTCTCCGTGGAACAGGTGACGGTGGACGTGGGCGGGGACTTCCAGAAGAACACGGGCCTGTTCACCTGCAGGATCCCGGGAGCCTACTACTTCAGCTTCACCGTGGGCAAGTTCCCCCACAAGGAGCTCTCCGTGATGCTCATGAAGAACCGCAACGAGGTGCAGACCATAGTCTACGACGAGGACAATACGGACGAGCGCAAGGTACGCTGGGGCTGATGGGGCTGATGGGACCGATGGGACCGATGGGGCCGATGGGGCCGATGGGGCCGATGGGGCCGATGGGGCCGATGGGACCGATGGGACCGATGGGACCGATGGGTCCGATGGGGCTGATGGGGCCGATGGGGCCGATGGGACCGATGGGGCCGAGGGGACCGATGGGGCCGATGGGGCCGATGGGACCGAGGGGACCGGGGTGACTGATGGGGCTGATGGGGCTGATGGGACTGATGGGGCTGATGGGGCTGATGGGGCTGAGGGGGCTGATGGGACTGATGGGGCTGATGGGACTGATGGGACCGATGGGACCGAGGGGACCGATGGGACCGATGGGACCGAGGGGACCGATGGGGCCGATGGGACCGATGGGACCGAGGGGACCGGGGTGACTGATGGGGCTGATGGGACTGATGGGGCTGATGGGACTGATGGGGCTGATGGGACTGATGGGACTGATGGGACTGATGGGGCTGATGGGACTGATGGGACTGATGGGACTGATGGGGCTGATGGGACTGATGGGGCTGATGGGACCGATGGGACCGAGGGGACCGATGGGACTGATGGGACCGATGGGACCGAGGGGACCGATGGGGCCGATGGGACCGATGGGACCGATGGGGCCGATGGGGCCGATGGGACCGAGGGGACCGGGGTGACTGATGGGGCTGATGGGACTGATGGGGCTGATGGGACTGATGGGACTGATGGGACTGATGGGGCTGATGGGACTGATGGGGCTGATGGGACTGAGGGGACTGAGGGGACTGATGGGGCTGATGGGACTGATGGGACTGATGGGACTGATGGGGCTGATGGGACTGATGGGACTGAGGGGACTGATGGGGCTGATGGGGCTGGTGGGACTGATGAGATTGATGGGGCTGATGGGACTGATGGGGCTGATGGGGCTGATGGGGCTGATGGGGCTGATGGGGCTGATGGGACTGATGGGACTGATGGGGCTGATGGGACTGATGGGGCTGATGGGGCTGATGGGGCTGATGGGACTGATGGGGCTGATGGGACTGATGGGGCTGATGGGACTGATGGGACTGATGGGACTGATGGGACTGATGGGACTGATGGGGCTGATGGGACTGATGGGGCTGATGGGGCTGATGGGGCTGATGGGACTGATGGGACTGATGGGGCTGATGGGACTGATGGGGCTGATGGGGCTGATGGGGCTGATGGGACTGAGGGGACTGATGGGACTGAGGGGAATGTGGGCTAATGGTGGGGGTGTTGCAGATGCAGAGCCAGAGCGTGATGCTGCAGCTGGACTTCGGGGACACGGTTTGGCTGCGTCTCCACGGCGACCCCCGCTACGCCCTGTACAGCAACACCGCTCACTACACCACCTTCAGCGGGTACGTCCCACCGGCTTCCTCCGTGTGGACAGTTTTCTCTCCTTAACATCTTAGTTTTAACGTCAGAGTCGGGTTCCCCCAGAGTTTCCCCAGCTGGGAAATGCACATGAACGCTTCAGCACCTCCCTGCGAATCAAACCCCCCTGTCCCACATCAAAGCACAGGACACGAACCAACTGGAGATGATGTCACTTCTCCCCAGGTCACATGAACGCAGCATTAGTTTATTACAGGGCCGGACTGGGACAATAATTCAGCCAGGGGGGGTCCGGGCCTGGTTTATTACGTTTTGTCGCTTTGAGCTGGACATTTATCCAGGAAGTGACTCCAACATGCCTGAGCCGCTCCCTGGTCTTTCCCGCGCCTACTCATTCACAAATACTGACATGTTTGGTATCCACGTGTAGCAGGAGAGGCTGTGACCGAGATGACGCTGTAATCCAAATATGGTCATTTCCTTTGTGGGAGTCAGGAGCGGCTAAAGACGGGAGGAACATCCACAGGACACTCCATCAGACTCCACCCTCTCCAGGCTCAGATCTTACCCCCTTTCCCCTGCAGTGTCTCATCCTAACGGGTTTGTCCCGACAGGTACCTGATTTACCCGAGCCTCTACCCGGAGCTCTCCGACAGCGACTATGACAGTCCACAGAGCAATGACCTGCGCTCCAACCCCACCGCCCAAACCTCCACACCGGCCTCTCTCTGGAGCCAGCGCACGATCGGTGAGTGCCCTGTTCCACTTGAATGAATGGCGCTTGTAAACCTGCGGCGCCTCCAGCTGGCAGGAGGCGATAAAACAGGCACTAGAAAACCAAAACAGCAACGGCCATCACTAAAAAACTGAAAGGTCGCAGTGCAGCGCAACAAAGATGTTCAAACATCCAAATGCAAACAAAAAACTATAGATTTTCTGAAAATATGAATTGATTTGATTTACCAGCTCGAGTTTAAATAAAGATTACATTTTTTGCCCAGCCCAAAAGACCAAAGATGTTGTTAGTATTTATCCCCTCCTCTATGGGGCCAAACGGAGTTAGAAGCGACCAAGCTCTTCCACGTTTCCCCAATTTAAATACAGTTACGTGAGTAGCTAGAGCCAAGTCTACACAAAATGAAACTTGACTTAGACATTGCTTTTTATTTTGTTTATTAATGACATTTGTGACTCAACAAACAGGTTACATTTTTTGTTGTTCGCTGATGACACCAGTATATTTCAATCAGGAAGTGATTTGTTGGAGCTATCGGAAAGAATTGAAGAAGAAATGTTAAAAGTGAGAAATTGGTTTAACGAAAATAAGTTATCTTTAAATTGGGATAAAACAAACTATATGATTTTCAGTAATCATAGCAAAATTGATAATGTGAAAATTACAATTGATGGAGTCGGTATAAAAAGAGTCAAGGAAGTTAAGTTTCTAGGTGTTGTTTTAGACGAAAAATTAAAGTGGAAAGCTCATATTGATTATGTAAAAAGAAAGGTTAGCAAAAGTATTGGCATTTTATATAAAGTTAGAGATTTGTTTGATTGTAGCTTGCTGAGGATGCTTTATTCCTCAAGGATTCTCCCATATCTCAGTTATTGTGCTGAAGTCTGGGGTAACACATATACTTGTACCACCAAGCCCTTGTTCCTGCTGCAAAAAAGAGCAATTAGAATCATCAGTAAGAAAGGTTATAGAGAGCACACTAATCCTTTATTTATTGAAAATAAACTTCTTAAATTTAAGGATCTCGTCGACTTAAAAATGTTGATTATCATGTGGAAAGCTAAACAAAAAAAATTGCCAAATGATGTTCAAAGTAATTTTGTTGCACATGACGCTTCCCATAGAAGAAAATATAATTTTCGGAACATGTTTGCAGGAACATCGGTGAAACGGAAATGTCCGTCTGTTTATGGAGTCAAATTGTGGAATTCTTTAAGTGTAGAATTTAAATGTTGTACAAGTGTTTACAAATTCAAAAAAATGTGACCCGGTGATGAGTTGGGGTATAATGATGGAGATTTCTGATTTTATTTTGTAAATTTGCTAATGGGAACAGATATTACAAGATTAATCTTCATTCTGTTCCTTTTTGTTCATGTATGGATTTAAAAAAAATGTGTAATGGCCTGACATGACATGAACAAATAAATAAATAAAAACTTAGGAGCTCGTCGAAGTGCTCCTATACGTGTTATTACTGTATTTGTTTTATATATTATACGTTTCTTTCCTGATCTTGTGACTTTGGTTCTCATGTATACTCTTGTTTTACACTGGTAACATCTCAGCAGTGGGTCCGGGTACATGATTCATTACAATCCCCTATTTCTATACTGGTGATGCATCATGATTTAGTTTATGTTGTATGTGTGTTACTATATCACTATAATGTTTCATTTAAAGGTATAGTATTTTACCATGTGACCTGACGCCCTGAGGAAGACGCGCGTATGCACATCCAGAATGAAAGGACTTTTCATTTTTCTAAAAGTGTGCCTCGGAATCTTTCTTGCCACACACCTAGTTATTTTAGTACGGTACGTGTCTTATGCAAGATCCTGCACTGTAAAATGTAAAATTGTTTCAACTCAAAAAACTAAGTCCAAGGGCTGCCAAGAAATTGTATGTGTAACCAATAACCAGTTTACAATGTAATCGATTTGCAATTTCAGATTCACCTCTTTAGTTGAATTGTATTCTCAGGTTGACACAACTGATTTACAATACAATTATTGTTATTGGTTGTTATTGGTTACACATACAATTTCTTGGCAGCCCTTGGACTTAGTTTTTTGAGTTGAAACAATTTTACATTTTACAGTGTGCTAATATATAATCCATAGGTCTTTTCCCTCCTCCTGCTTTACAGATCTTTACAACATTGCAGCGCTTACCTTTTTGTATTTGGAAAAACTTCACTTTTAGCCTTGAAACTAAGGGCTAACGTTCATTTAATGCTAACAAACGTTAAAATAGCACCACGATCTGAAATATGTTTTTATGAAACCACTCGGCTTGACTCAAGTTCTCTTTTGTTTTTTAACTCACATTAAAAATGGAAACATTTATATATTTCTCCCTCTGGGCAAAAACATGTGTCTTTTGTTTCCGACAGATCCACAGACCCGAGGAAACCAGGTGAAGGGGGACGACTCTGAGGATGAGGCTGAGGAGGAGGACCACCGCAGCGCCTTCTCCGTGGGACGCACCCAGAGCATCCTGGGCGTGACCCGGGCGGGGCTCCCTCACCACCGGCCCGTCAGCTTCGACTCGGAGTTCGTGAACATCGGCGGCGACTTCAACGCCTCGTCGGGCGTGTTCCGGTGCCGCGTGCCGGGCGTCTACTACTTCTCCTTCAACGCCGGGAAGCTGCCGGAGAAGCGTCTGTCGGTGAAGCTCATGAAGAACCAGATGGAGGTGCAGACCATGATCTACGACGACAGCCGCGGGCAGAGGGCGCTGCAGAGCCAGAGCCTGATGCTAGCGCTGCGCCGCGGGGACGCCGTGTGGCTGTACTCGCACCAGAGCCAGGGCTTCGGCGCCTACAGCAACCACGCCAAGTACATCAACTTCAGCGGCTTCCTGGTCTACCCCGACCCCGCCAGCAGGAGGCGCTAGGACTCAGCGGCACACACAGACCCTGGTATAATTGGAAGAGGACGCGTCTCAACTCTCGACTTTGTGTAAACCATGGTTCCACTCGTCTTCTACGCTCATGTGACTCGATCCAGATCTTCCACGTGTGAATGTGACTTCTGAATGTTCCTCGACCTGCTCCGGGTTCTTCGTTCCCCCGCCGCGGCCGCGTAGCACGTAGGCGACGTCCTGACTGTTAAAGACGCGCAGGTTTCATGAATGGGGACGAGAGGTCATGGAAACGAGGCGTCCGATCATAAGAGTATGGACTTTTTTTGGTCAAAGCGGTTTCCTGAAAATATAATCTAAACATTGAGGGCGTTTTCTCACATGTTGGTCTCGGGTTTCTACTGTATTCACTTTAAAGTTAGTTGAGTCCGTGTTCACAGGCGCGTAACAACAATCAGCTGCTCAACAAACGTATTCCCATGACGACGAAGATTTGTGGAGCACAATTCATACACAAGGCAATTCAAAGTGTAGAAAACATTAAACATAAAGTTAATCAATGACAGTAAAAGGCCAGAGTGCAGATAAAATACTTTCAGTTTTCATCTGCTCGGGTAAAAAGAGCTGTTTTCAGCCTGGATTTGAACATTGTCAGAGTTGAGGCCTATCTCACATCCTCATGAAGACTGTTCCAGATTTTAGCTTTAGCCTCAGCGTGTTTAGTCCTGACTCTGGGAACCACCAGGAGACCCCTCCCTGAAGTTCTCAGGGCCCGAGATGGTTCATACGGCTCTAACATGTCAGAGATGGACTTTGGTGCTAAACCATGAAAAGACTTGTACACAAGCAGAGCTGTTTTAAATTCTATTCTCTGAGCGACAGGAAGCCAGTGCAGGGACCGGAGCACTGGACTAATATGGTCGTGTTTCCTGGTTCTTGTCAGGACTCGAGCAGCAGCGTTCTGGATGTTCTGCAGCTCTAACAGCTCGTTTAGAAAGGCCAGTGAGCAGCCGTTACAGTCGTCTAACCTGCTGGAGACAAACGCATGGATGAGGGTCTCTCAGTCTGCCTGTGGTCACTCCTCTCTTTGTGGTTAAACACAGTGAGGCGAAGGAGAAATGACCTCCATCGGCTCATGAAGATGAACGCTTTACTGCAGCAGCGTGAGGGAAACGTACCTGGATGATGTAAAGTTGATCCATCGTCAGAGCCGGAATCCAAACGTCCTCATTTACCATAATTACGACGTCACCTGAAGGCAGCATCAGGTCGACTGAACTACAGCCTGTGTGAAAACGCCCTTAAAAGCCCTTTGCTAATCGATACAGACGACATCTCTGGAATGTTCAAAGCAACCAGAGGGAAAACGAAGAGGCTAAAAAACTACTCTTTCACCCATTACTCCAACACGACTTTAACAAACATAAGTAAATACTTTTGTAAAGATCCAGAGACATGGAGAGGAGCAAAGCAGTTCAACAGCTCATAAATACATAATGCTAACCATAATGCTAACCATAATGCTAACGTATTTGTCATTCAAATACTTACTCAAGTATTTCACACATAACATGTTAAACTGAAAGTAGATGATGAAAATACAAGACGAACCCATGAGTGACCCAGGCGACCCAGGGCGCCCTCTGCTGGAGGGGCACTGAATTATGCTTTGATAGGTTGCGTTCACCTGACGTCTCGACTTCGTTAACAGCCCATGGTTTAGAGTCGCTGCAGCTAAGAATCCTATTGTGGTAACCACGGTAACCCAACAAATGCTGACTTTTGGACTAGTCGGCTGTTAGCATTAGCCTCGAACATCACAAATGATGAATGATCCAGATGTTTCCACTCCAGCTGTGGTCAAGCCGCGTTAAAAATGGTTAATGAATCTACAGATTTGATTTAAAATAGACGTTTAAAAGTGTTCTCCACACGTCCAGCGCCCGCTAAGCATCCTCTTGTTAGATGATCACAAAGTCTAATCTTCAACCCGATGAAACTTTCAGCTTTAAGGGTCTGGTTTGTGAATCCAGTCACGTCTGAATAAGAATCAGGGGAAACATTTGGACCTTTCTTTCCAAAACTCTGTCTCTCCCATTGAGTTGTATTTAGGTCCAATGTGAAAAAATACACGCCGCTGTCTCCGAGATGGAAAAGCCTGTTTAGTCCTGGTTTAGTCCTGGTTCAGCCCTGGTTCAGCCCTGGTTCAGCCCTGGTTCAGCCCTGGTTCAGCCCTGGTTTAGCCCTGGTTCAGCCCTGGTTCAGCCCTGGTTCAGCCCTGGTTTAGCCCTGGTTCAGCCCTGGTTCAGCCCTGGTTTAGCCCTGGTTCAGCCCTGGTTCAGACCTGGTTTAGTCCTGGTTCAGCCCTGGTTTAGTCCTGGTTCAGACCTGGTTCAGCCCTGGTTTAGCTCAGGTTCAGCCCTGGTTTAGCCCTGGTTTAGTCCTGGTTCAGCCCTGGTTTAGCCCTGGTTCAGCCCTGGTTTAGCCCTGGTTTAGTCCTGGTTCAGCCCTGGTTTAGCCCTGGTTTAGTCCTGGTTCAGTCCTGGTTCAGCCCTGGTTTAGTCCTGGTTCAGCCCTGGTTTAGTCCTGGTTCAGCCCTGGTTTAGCTCAGGTTCAGCCCTGGTTTAGTCCTGGTTTAGTCCTGGTTCAGCCCTGGTTTAGCCCTGGTTTAGTCCTGGTTTAGCCCTGGTTCAGCCCTGGTTTAGCCCTGGTTTAGTCCTGGTTTAGTCCTGGTTCAGCCCTGATTTAGCCCTGGTTTAGCCCTGGTTCAGCCCTGGTTTAGCCCTGGTTTAGTCCTGGTTTAGCCCTGGTTCAGCCCTGGTTTAGCCCTGGTTTAGTCCTGGTTTAGTCCTGGTTCAGCCCTGATTTAGCCCTGGTTTAGCCCTGGTTCAGCCCTGGTTTAGCCCTGGTTTAGTCCTGGTTTAGTCCTGGTTCAGCCCTGATTTAGCCCTGGTTTAGCTCAGGTTCAGCCCTGGTTTAGTCCTGGTTTAGTCCTGGTTCAGCCCTGGTTCAGCCCTGGTTTAGCCCTGGTTCAGCCCTGGTTTAGCCCTGGTTCAGCCCTGGTTTAGCCCTGGTTTAGCTCAGGTTCAGCCCTGGTTTAGTCCTGGTTCAGCCCTGGTTTAGCCCTGGTTTAGTCCTGGTTTAGTCCTGGTTCAGCCCTGATTTAGCCCTGATTTAGTCCTGGTTTAGTCCTGGTTCAGCCCTGATTTAGCCCTGATTTAGTCCTGGTTTAGTCCTAGTTCAGCCCTGGTTTAGTCCTGGTTCAGCCCGTTCTCCTTTGGTTCCTCTGGGCTGTGGTTTACTGTGAGAGGGAGAGCAGCTGAGGGTCGGGTCCAAATGTCGGATTCAAAGTTCGAGTCTGGACGGGCTGGCGCTAGAAGGTCGTGAACCTGTCCTATAGCAGTGTTAATTTTGACAACATATTTTAATGTAGTTTTAGTCTTAGTCTTTTGACGAAAATGTAATTCAATTTTAGTCGAGTTTTAGTCAAAAAAATATCTTAAATTTTAGTCGAGATTTAGTTGACTAAAATTGCAAGTCAATTTAGTCGACTAAATTTAGGACAAATTTAGTCGACTTTGTATTAATAATATTCATTATAATCATATTTAATGGAGGTCCTGCTTCATGGAGCTGCTCCTCATGAACAAAGCTCAGAGCTGTTCCTTTGGCAGTGGATTTACATGATATGAGGCTCTTTCAGACGGTCAATAGAAGTTTGGATGATTTTAGTCTCTCCTTTTCATTTTTATTTAGTCTCATTTTAGTCGAATAAAATATCTGGACATTTTAGTCATAGTTTTAGTCGCATGAAAAACTTTAAATTTAGTTTTAGTCCAATTTCAGTCGTCAGAAATATCACTTTGACTAAAATTAAGACTAAATATTTTAGTCGACGAAATTAACCCTGTCCTATAGTCGACTCAAAAAGCTTCCCCTTGTGTTCCTCACTCTGCCGTTTTGCTGATCCGACGGCACTGACTTATTATCGCGGGCAAAAGAACCGACTCGCGCGTTCTCCCGGTCCCACTGGGTCCAGACGAAGCACGAGCGTCTGCGGCGTTTCCCCCGAGAACGAGCCCCGGTGTAAACCCGGGACCGGCCCGAGAACGAGCCCCGGTGTAAACCCGGGACCGTCCCGAGAACGAGCCCCGGTGTAAACCCGGGACCGGCCCGAGAACGAGCCCCGGTGTAAACCCGGGACCGTCCCGAGAACGAGCCCCGGTGTAAACCCGGGACCGTCCCGAGAACGAGCCCCGGTGTAAACCCGGGACCGGCCCGAGCGCATCAGGGATTCATCACCGGTTACAGAGCCGTTCCAGCAGGAATGGAGCAAACTGTGAATACGTGTTTGTGTGTGACGCTGTCTGTACTTCAGGTCCTGTCCTGTCCACGGAGCACGAGGGCGGACCCCCCCCCCCCCCCCCCCCAGCATGTTTAATGTCCACCGTGGAGTCTGTGTCACCTGTGAAATATGCTGCATGCACAACCACGCGTCCTCCAGAGGTTTGAGCGGAGAAATAAAATGTGAACATGTGAAGACGACGTGTCTGTTTTTGTCTCAAGTCTTTCACCGAATGAAGGTTTGATTATTGTTGAAGCCCCTGAGGTTCGGGTTAGCGACTCTTTTTGGTGCCATCTCCTCCAGATTGAGTCGAAATGGTTTGCAATGTGCAGTCGAGGAATATTTCATGCGACGAATGGGACATTACAACTGTGGAGGGTCTCGTGGAGTAAAGCTGCAGATCCAATATGAAGCGAATCCACCGCGATAGTGCGCCCTCTGCTGGAAAAAAGCGGATCTAGAATGATCAGCTTTTAGGATCAGTCACGAATTGCTTGTTATTTTTGTTCCCAAACGACCGAACCAACATAATTGTAAAACAATCAATATGTTAATAGATGACATCGTTCTGGCGCCTCCGGCCGGCAGCTTTCTGTTATTGGACTCATGGGAAAAACCCTGGAGCTCCTTAAATGCACAGTCGTGTGGTTTAGTCCTGCTCTTACTGGGTCAGTTTCTCTTCTTAGTCTCGTATCGAAAGAATATGAAGGCAATTGTTAAGTTCCTGCTACTGACTGCAGTGGCTCTGTCTCCCCCGCAGCCCTGGTTCTTATATTCGTCATGATTCTCCAGCCACAATGTCCTGTATGTACATGTACTTGAGTGCTACCCACCTCAGCGCAGGACTCGCAGTACTGAAGTAACATTTTCTCCAAGTACTTTTTTACTCTTACTTGAGTACAATTTTGGGCCACAACTTTTTACTTAATATTAATAATGGTATTATTCATTCATACTTGGTGGTGGTGAGATACTATTGTAGCCACAGCTGCCCTTAGGGAAGTGAGACTATACCAGTCTGTGCCATCGGCCCCTCCCACCACCACCAACCAATCACTCACTACATTCATTCTGGCCTATTGTACATGTTTTTAGTGGTTGGTCCTGGAGTGAGTTACTCTTATTTGAGTTAATATTTTGGCTACTCAACCCACCTGTAGCACAGCGGTTAGCGCTCGTGCTTCACAGCTAGAAGGTCCAGGGTTCGATTCCCACCTGGACGGGGCCTTTCTGTGTGGAGTTTGCATGTTCTCCCCGTGTCTGCGTAGGTTTCCTCCGGGTACTCCGGTTTCCCCTACCACTAAAAACATGTACAATAGGGAAGGATGAATGAGAGTGTGTTTGAGAGTGCGCATGGGGACAACGGATGCAAATTAGCCCAAGGCTACAATCCGGTGTGGCTTGTTTACATGCATGAGATCCATGTAAACAATCCGGTGTGGCTTGTTTACATGCATGAGATCCATGTATGTTCATTAACATGCACTGTCCCGACCAAATAAACCAACAATAATAATAATGTACCTGTGCATTGGCTACTAAACAATATCATATAATACGTTGGTGATAAATAAACCACATAAAATATATGTGATCATCTATGAATAGGACAAGACTGACCGATACTGGGGTGAGCAGATCGTTAGAGACGCTCTACTTCAAAGGTGTTTACCCACAGGTGAGAGTAGCTGTGGTTAGAGGGGAGGAGCCGGGCCAACCCTAACTCCTCCCCGTTGGTCTATATATTCAGCTGCGTCCAGATTGGGACCTTTGTCGTTGACGAAGCCTTTTGGATGAGAGGCGAAACGTTCGAAGACTTCAACTACTGAGTACAGAAGATGAATCAAGTACCTTCATTGAAGATGGAAAACTCCTGTACGACTGAGAACTATATGTGGGCATGAAACGAATAAACCGACATATTTTTCCCAAAGGCATTGGCTTTTTCATCAATTTGTGCCGGGATAGAACGCTCAATTTAAAAAGGTCCGGGACGCATTTGTAGAAACAGGCTCAGATAACTATTTTTGTGATTTTTTTTTTTTAAAATAGAATGGAACTAGAATAATACAAATGTAATTAAAAGCAGTCCTTGGTTCCTGCAATGTCATTTAAGCAGCAGTTGATAAATGCATGATTGATATTAACAGAGTTGAGGCTTTCAAAGGATCATATACACACAGTAATATATCAATGTCAAATATTTGAGATGGGGTGGTGCGACATCATCGGATAATTTGATTTGTTAATTGAAAATGCTGAAATGTTCAACAGTTTTTAAAATTCTGGCCAATTTTCAATGATGTGTGATTTTTATGGTGAGGTGAGAACGCTACGCTGGCCTTCTCCGCCGCGGCGCCAGGGGGCAGTGTCGCGCTAACCCCGCGTTTAAACCCGGCGCAGAGAAGCATACGGAGCTAAGATGGCGGCCTCACTGCTGCGGACGGTCCGCGGACTCGGGAGGACTTTAAACGGTGAGTTCTGCCCCGTGTGCCCGTGTATCGTTGCCTTTGCCTCGGCTCCTCCCGCTCCTGCCCGCGGGGCTGTTACCGAAGAGAGAAGGAGCGGACACGGCGTGAAAAACCTCTTCGGAAAGCTGACATGTTGACCTTCGGCTAATGCTAACGGAATGCTAATGTGATGCTAAATGTTTACTACGAGCTGCTGGTCAACATTATTACTGTTTATGCTTGAAAATAGAGTCTGGAAAGAGTCCTCTTTGTACAAGTCTGCACAGATGTTTACTGCACTTTGAATGAGGTTATGAAAGCCTTTTCTCTTCAGTCAGTTCACTCAGTCATCATTTCAACTGCATAAGATAAAAATAGAAATAAATATATACAAATTTGAATTTTCCTCTAGATTACCAAACCCGTTACCCTTTATTAGACACACTGAAAGAGGAATCCACTAAGTTAAATGTTCGCTGTGTCTAAGGTGAGTAGAGAGTAGCCAAAACATTTGCTCAACAGTAATAGTTTTACTCAAGTACAAGTAAAAAGCAGTGGCCCAACTGTACTTAAGTAAAAAAGTACTTGGAGAAAATGTTACTTGAGTACTGTGAGTAACTGAGCGTAAAAGTCAAATTTAAGTTCCAATAATGATGAGAAACAAAACATGAAATAATGTAGAAATTGCAAATTTTTTAAAGAACATAAAAAAAAAATCATTATAAAGATTTGTCACTTAAAGATTTACTCACTATGGCGCGTTACCTTTTTTTTTTTTTCCTTACGAAGAGTACAGTTACTTTTTACTATTACTCAAGTAGGAGTAAAAAGTACATGTACCTCCGGTGGTACAAATTAATTCTTAACCTTTTGAAACCTCCCAGTTCTTCACAGGGCCGTCTTTAGGCTGCGTTCACATCCCGACATTTAAAACCGACTCCGTGCATAACGACGCCGCCCAAGAAGTGACTTCCTGTTTCAATCCAGCACGCCAAAATAAAAGCACCATCTTATTCATTGGTTCAACTTTCTTTGTGACAAATTATTAACAGACAAAACACTTAAAATGTGTGTATTTTATAATATTCTTGTGACGTTGCAAGTACAGCTGAACTAATCAATGAGACGAGCTGTGCGCTTTTATTTTGGTGCGCTGGATCGAAACAGGAAGTCACTTCTTGGGCGACGTTGTTATGATTTGAAGTTATGCACAGAGTCAATTGAGGTTGAGCAACTGAAAACTCCATGGCGGTAACTGTGGTAACTGCAGAGTCTTGTATCTCAGTCATTACGGGAAGACTCCACATGAAACAAAAACTGTCTGAAAGGCGTCCGAACCCGGAGACAATATTCAAAAACATGAGCGTGAAATATAAAAATAATACCACAGGTTTGTGAATCCAGTCACTGTCAAATACCGATGAGGAAAAACAATTTTCGTTTTGGAGATTTCTTACAAAAACGTTATTTCTCCCATAGTTGTATTGGCTCCGCCCTCCTCCTGACATTATGACATCATCACATTCTAAATCGTGAACGCCACCTACTGGCACGTTTCACCACTTACAGGGTCACTTTTAATGAGACGGTTTCCTTATTTCCTGGGGTTCAAAGCTCAGTAAATCAGACGAGGAATGAGTTTAGTAATCCTTCTGTCCTGGAAGTGCAGATGTCGTTGGCACAGTTTGAGAATGACGCAGATTTATATATATTTCTCGTATAATCCTCTGGAGGAAACCATGATTAAATAAACAGAAAGGCAAATTATTTGTTTCCAAGTGAAGATGATATTCTGTTCAGAGTGTAAACTGGGGGAAAAAGTGGAACATTGTATAATGCAATGTGGAAAACAAAACAAAACTGCTTTTTGCTTGGTATTATTCGTATCCTCCTGTATGGACGTTGGTGTTACTGATGGAGATGGACACAAATGTAAATGTCAACCAAAGTTTAAAGAGGAAAGTTCCCTGAGACCCTGATGGTCTGGACTTGTGTTGCAGGTCTGAGGCCGGCGGCCCCGTGTGTCGCTCACTCTGCCGTCCGGAAGCAGAGCTCGGACAAACGTGAGTCACATGTTTGTGCTTCTTCATTTCCACCGGTTCCCTTTGAAGATCGACCTGTTATTCTGACGCCGTCCTGAAACGGACGTGGAATGAATGAGCGGAGCATGTTTGAGAACTTCTAATTTACGTCTGAAAAACAAGTTCTATCTGTTTTATTTGTTTGTGTATCGCGAGCGTCTCTGTGTCGGTGACTCGGCGGTTTGTCGTTGCAGCCACGGTGCGTCCGGCCAACGCCGCCGTGCACGGCCAGCTGACGGCGTTCGGAGAGTACATGGCGGAGATCCTGCCCAAGTACATCCAACAAGTCCAGGTTTGCTCATAATAAGAATCATCGAGCGAGAAGCCAGAGAGATCGAGTTTATCTCCAATGTCGAGAAACGGGGAAGAAATGTTTTAGAAAATACGTTAAAAATGGCGAGACACGGCAGGTGAAAGGCTTGATTTTTCTCTGAATGAGGATAACATTATAGAAATCACAGATCAAATGCCTGTTAAAGTACTCAAAATACTGTCAATTCCTATAAAACGTCTGAGCAAAACACCCAATTAATTTCAATAGTGCTTTACTCTGGGCTGCAATTGGGGGGTTCTCACTGAAGATTGAGAAATGGCGCCATCTTCTGCCGAATGAGCAGTACAGCAGCTAAACTCTGGATGACGCAGGAGTTGGAGAGTCTTGTGATTGGGGCGATTTTTAAAAAGTGATGGAACTGGAAGCTGAATGAGCCACGTCCTGTGTGTAGGTGACGTGTTATGATGAGCTGGAGCTGATGATCCATCCCGACGGCGTGGTCCCGGTGCTGACCTTCCTCCGGGACCACACCAACGCCCAGTTCAGGAACATGATCGACCTGACGGCGGTGGACTTCCCCACGCGGGCCAACCGCTTCGAGGTCAGAGACTCGCCTCCGCTGACGTCACAAACCGGCGAGTAACTGTTCTTGCTCTCCTCGCAGATCGTCTACAACCTGCTGTCGCTGCGGTTCAACTCCCGCATCCGAGTGAAGACGTACACGGACGAGCTGACCCCCGTGGACTCCGCTGTCCCGGTGCACAAAGCCGCCAACTGGTACGAGCGCGAGGTGAGGCCCGTTTCTTCTTCTGTCGCCTTAGATTAAACATGGGCTCAGTTCAGACTCGTGCAGATAAAATACTTTCAGTTTTCATCTGCTCGGGTAAAAAGAGCTGTTTTCAGCCTGGATTTGAACATTGTCAGAGTTGAGGCCTGTCTCACATCCTCATGAAGACTGTTCCAGATTTTAGCTTTAGCCTCAGCGTGTTTAGTCCTGACTCTGGGAACCACCAGGAGACCCCTCCCTGAAGTTCTCAGGGCCCCAGATGGTTCATACGGCTCTAACATGTCAGAGATGGACTTTGGTGCTAAACCATGGAAAGACTTGTACACAAGCAGAGCCGTTTTAAATTCTATTCTCTGAGTGACAGGAAGCCGGTGCAGAGACCGGAGCACTGGACTAATATGGTCGTATTTCCTGGTTCTCGTCAGGACTCGAGCAGCAGCGTTCTGTCTAAATAAAGAATATATGGGACTTAATTACTTTCTCGTTACATGTAGCTACCCATGGAACATCTAACGTGTTACCTAATCATTTATCAATTAAATAATCGAAGAGCTCTTCCAAATCTAAAATAAACACACTTGTGCATAAAAAAAAACCCACATGGCTAGAATTTAACTTTTGACCAACTACTTTGTGGCTATGTCTGTGAAAGGCGCTATATAAATAAAGCTTCTTCTTCTTCTTTGAATCGCACTAAACGCTTTCAGCAGAACTCGCATCAAACTGCACAAAAGACACCAGCAAAATAAAACACGAAAATTCTGTCTTACTTTAGTTGTTTCTCCAAGTCTGTAAACTCTTTCCCTTACGAGCACCAAGATGACGCCGTCCTGTCGACGCCATTTTGGCTCTGGCCCCGTATTGCCTGAACAACAGAAACTCTGACTCGGGGTCTGTACAAGCCTGTGATTCGCCAGGGCTTCTGTCCGTCACAGATCGGGGGGTATTATTGGATTCTGTAGAATGTGCCCTTTCGGGGGATAGATCAAGCCTTCTGATTGGCCGTTTTTTCACGATATAATTGACAATGGACAAATTACTTCAAAACCCCAGCCTTACGTTTATTGGGAAGATTATCCATCTATCTTCCTCCACTTGTCCGTTCCCAGGTCGTGGGGGCAGCTGTTGGAGCTGCACCAGCCCCTATGGCGCCCCCTGCAGGTGGTGGGTCCACAGAAGGACGGCCTCATGGTTCTACCCGGGCCTGTTGGTCTCTCATAAGGGGCTTCTGAACCGCTCTTTGTCTGACCCGTCACCCGTTTGCCCTGGGAGACCCTACCAGGGGCACGAAGCCCCCGACAACAGAGCCCCAGGATCATTCAGGTCAAACCCTTCCCCACATTAAGGGGGCGGTTCCAGGAGGGCAAACTAATTTCCTCGCAAATATGATCTACTCGAGCAGTTTACATCCTTCATTTCATTTGACTTTTTAAGCCCGTGTTCTACAGTCAGTGTTTCTGCTGCTCTGATGGAGGAACATGAATTACATTGTGTCCACGACGATATAAAAAAATTACAACGATATAAAAATTATATCGCGATAACGATATGCGATACGATATGGCCCGACCCTAGTTACAGATTTTATTTTATTTATTTCCTGCATTTGCACTTATTTAATCTATATTCATTTATAGTAGGAAGAGTCCCTGATTATGTTCTGTTTGTTTAAAAAAAATAAAGGCAAACCATCAATTTATGGATTGATTTGATGGATTTATAGCGTTTTGAAGAAAGAAAGAAAAAATCTTGAATTTATAATCAACAAAATGAGCGTTTTGTAAAATGGCTCCTCAATTGTTCCCAATTCAATAAAAAGGACAAACATGAGACGAATATGAACTCTTTTATTACTAATCCAGAGTCTCGTATTGTGGGATTTGTACTTCCACACAGGCATTAAAGTAGTATCCCGCCTGAACAATAGCAGTACTCGATGCGTGTACTTTATGCAGGTGTGGGACATGTACGGCGTGTTCTTCTCCAACCATCCCGACCTGCGGCGCATCCTGACGGACTACGGCTTCGAGGGACACCCCTTCAGGAAGGACTTCCCCCTGTCCGGATACGTGGAGGTACGTCTTCAGGTTTTCTAACTCGTGCGTCACGGCCCTGTCTCTGTCACGACGCCCCCTTGTGTTGCAGCTGCGCTACGACGACGAGCAGAAGCGCGTGGTGGCCGAGCCGGTGGAACTGGCTCAGGAGTTCAGGAAGTTCGACCTGAACACGCCGTGGGAGGTGTTCCCCGCCCACCGGGACAAGACCACGCCCGCTCTGCCCAAAGGGGAGGAGCCTAAGTGACACGCCCACACCGTCGATTTAATCTTTTTACTTGTTGTATCTGTACATAAAATAAACGTGGAATAAAAGTGTCGGCTTGTCGTCGTTTGTGATCGGTTTGAGTTGGTGAGAAGTTCAACTTAAAACGAAGGAATGATTATTTATTCCTTCGGTTTCCTAAGTCTTTTAATGTAAAACAAAACAAACTCCAGAGGACTGAGAAACGACTCAGCAGGCGAAGCTCGGAAAATAATAACAATATTTGAGAGGAAATGCATTAGAGTCATGGACTACAAATAAAGTCTGAGAGGACATGTTTGCTCAAAGTCTTTTAATGTATCAGCAAATGCATTAAAGCCGCACAGTGTAACATTTTACCCAATAGAATAAAATACTAGCATTACTTCACATATTTTTATTCTTGAAATATATGTTTAAAATGGAACCGGAAACGAAGCCCAACGACACGATCTCGTTTCATGTACGATGTTTAGTACAAACAAGTAACAAAAGGAAACCCCTAATATATTTTCCAGCATGTTACCAAAGCACGTTACTATGCAGTACATATTATACTTCGTGATCTTGGAGGTTGGGGAAACTGTAGCACCATAAAACCTGGCTGCCCTCAGTCTCCTCTGATCCTCTGAAACGGTGCAGCGCTTCCTGGTCTTGCCCCGTGTTCCAGAGCGTGGTGTCCTGCACTGGTCAGCTCCACCTCCTCCTTCCTCCAGCAGCTCCACAACAGTCTTTCACCATCTCCTCGTTTGTCCTTTCCCTGTTTCCTGTAGCTCCTCTTGTGACGCCTCCTCTGTGCTGCAGCTCTTGGAGCCTCTTCAGTGTTTCAGCAGAAGAAATGTGTAGGTCTCAAGTGGGTTTAGCTGATAAGCTAGCATTTTGTTTACCTTTAAAAAGCTGCTTCCTTCAGGACCATTTTAGACTCTCAAAATAAACAAATCCACCAAACCTCCACAAAAACACGGCAAAGACGAACAAAAGTATCCAAAAAACAATGTGGAACAGAAACCACAAATGCAGTTCGCTGAAAAAGGCAAAAAACTCAGCTGCACCAGGCCAGAGGGAGGTCGCCTCCTGTTTCACGTTGCCATGACAATAATCCTTGCTTTGTGTAACATCTGTACAGTTTGGAACTCTTGGAAAACTTCATGATCTTTGAGTTTAACAATAATGAGTTTGTGTGGTCCAAAAACCCAACTTTATGAATTAATCAAACAGCTTTTTGTAGCACTACTATTGGTTTTCATTGGCTTTTGTAAGTACTACCCCAAACCACAGTGCAATCATTTAAATAGGGCAGTGTAAGAGAACAGTATAAGATATGTAGAGCTTTGATATCAAAAGAAAATTGCTATTACTGCAATACTTCCAGAAATGTTAGTTATATATTTAATGCGAGATTTCCAAGTAATTCTACCGTCTATAAAAACTCCAAGATGTGACATAGCTGTCGCCATGTTTTTGTCACTCTGTCACTTTGTTGTTGTATTATTTTTGCTTTTCTGGTTTGTTTTTGCCACATTTTTTTTGCATTTTCATCCTCGTTTTCGTTGCTATATTGGCATTTTTTTCCAACAACCTTTTAGATATGTTTAAAGCCGAACTAGGCGACATGGTAGCACAGAGGTTAGCGTACGGTAGCGCAGCGGTTAGCGCTCGTGCTTCACAGCTAGAAGGTCCCGGGTTCGATTCCCACCTGAACGGGGCCTTTCTGTGGAGTTTTCATGTTCTCCCCGTGTCTGCGTAGGTTTCCTCCGGGTACTCCGGTTTCCCCGACCACTAAAAACATGTACAATAGGCCCAGGGACTGCAGGTGGAAATTAGCACAAGTGCTATAACCTGGTACAATGCATCTCTCCTTTCTGAGGCTGATGTAGATTGTCCCTGTTCAAAAATAAATAAAACTGGAAAAAAATTGTGCGAGTGTTGTTGTGGTCAAAGTCCTCCCGTCCAGGTGGGGGCGCGCTGCTCGTCTGCGTCCGCCGCTGAGTGCGAAGAAGAAGAAGAGTAAAGATGGCCGCCGTGTGTTGACAGCTGGAGCCGTGGGTCGCCCTCCTCTCCGGTCCTCTCCGGTCCTCTCCTCCTCCAGTGAAGCGGCTGGTCCGGGCTCAGCGAGGCCGACCTGAGCGCACTCTTTCCCGGGAGCTTTCCGTCCACCGGCCCGGACAAAATATACTTTACTCAAGTAAGAGAAACGTTAATGAAAGTAGGAAACACTGAGCGCGACTTTGTCCACGTTATAATAAAGGACTTTACATTGTTTGTGCCTCGGATACTTTTTTTTAAATTGCATTTAACACATTAACATCACCAGTCACACTTCTGCTTTCCTACGAGTGTCGTTACTTTGAAATAATTCCGCTCGAGTTCAAGAAAAAAGTAGAGACCCAGAAACATACTCCAGTAAAAGTAAATAAAAGTACTTGGAGAAAATGTTACTTGAGTACTGAGTGACTGAGTGTAAATGTCTTTCCGAGTATCTCCAAAGAAAATACAAACAGACACATATTTTAGTCTGATTTGAAGCTTTTGCAACTTTAATATTTACTCACAGTGGCTCAAGAAACTCTTTTATTTACTCAAGTAAGAGTAAAGATACGTGATTGTAAAGCTTTGTTTGAAAAGTACTTACGATGATAAATGATGGTAAAAATTGGGAAGAAGATTGTAAATTCCAAATGAAATCACAGATGATAAGTCGATCCTCTCCTTTCTGACCTCCAGCCGGTCCTCTCCTTTCTGACCTCCAGCCGATCCTCTCCTTTCTGACCTCCAGCCGATCCTCTCCTTTCTGACCTCCAGCCGGTCCTCTCCTTTCTGACCTCCAGCCGATCCTCTCCTTTCTGACCTCCAGCCGATCCTCTCCTTTCTGACCTCCAGCCGATCCTCTCCTTTCTGACCTCCAGTCGATCCTCTCCTTTCTGACCTCCAGCCGATCCTCTCCTTTCTGACCTCCAGCCGATCCTCTCCTTTCTGACCTCCAGTCGATCCTCTCCTTTCTGACCTCCAGCCGATCCTCTCCTTTCTGACCTCCAGCCGATCCTCTCCTTTCTGACCTCCAGTCGATCCTCTCCTTTCTGACCTCCAGTCGATCCTCTCCTTTCTGACCTCCAGCCGATCCTCTCCTTTCTGACCTCCAGCCGGTCCTCTCCTTTCTGACCTCCAGCCGGTCCTCTCCTTTCTGACCTCCAGCCGATCCTCTCCTTTCTGACCTCCAGCCGGTCCTCTCCTTTCTGACCTCCAGCCGGTCCTCGTTCTCCAGGGCCATGGCGTGGGTCACGGCCCGCCTGCTCTTCTACCCCACCCTGGGCTACAACCTGCTGATGGAGCGGTGGAGCAGCCGGCGCTGGTTCGACCGCGTGGACCCCAACCTGATCCTGGGAGCGCTGCCCTTCAAGTCCATGACCAGACAGGCGAGTCGCCACGCACACATACTGACATGTTCGGTATACACGTGTAGCACGAAAGGCTGTGAACCACGTGACGCTGTAATCCAAATATGGTCATTTCCTTTGGGGGAGACAGTTTTAGAGAATTTATTTTTTTAAATGTTTTTTTGAGGATTTGTTTAGATTTTTGGGGATTTTTTTAGTTGGATTTTTGAGATTTTGAATACACTTCTTTTTTATTATTATTTTTTTATTTTGAACATTTTGAAACAGCTCCCTGGCTTTTCCCGCTTGTACTCATTCACAAATACTGACATGTTTGGTATCCACGTGTAGCACAAAAGGCTGTGACCGAGATGATGCTGTGATCCAAATATGGTCATTTCCTTTGAGAGAGACAGTTTTAGATATTTAGAATTTTTAGTTTTGAATTTTTTCAAAAACTAAAACATTTTGAATTTTTTCGAAAA
The DNA here is from genome assembly GCA_021464625.1 of Proterorhinus semilunaris. Taxonomy (NCBI): domain Eukaryota; kingdom Metazoa; phylum Chordata; class Actinopteri; order Gobiiformes; family Gobiidae; genus Proterorhinus; species Proterorhinus semilunaris. The sequence goes on along the minus strand of CM038350.1, from coordinate 2,947,506 downwards.
TGTAGGATTTGTATTTTTTTCTTTTTTTAAGTTTTGACATTTTGGGATTTTTTGAGATTTAGAATTTTCTTTTTTTATTTCTTTTGAACATTTTTGAAACAGCTCCCTGGCCTTTCCCACGCCCCAAATACTGACATGTTTGGTATACACGTGTAGCACGAAAGGCTGTGAACCAGATGACGCTGTAACCCAAATATGGTCATTTCCTTTGAGGGAGACCGTTTTAGAGAATTTATTTTTTTCTATTTTTTTAATGATTTGTTTAGATTTTTGGGGATTTTTTAGTTGGATTTTTGAGATTTTGAATACACTTTTTTTTTATTTTATTTTGAACATTTTTAAACAGCTCCCTGGCGTTTCCCGCTTGTATTCATTCCCAAATACTGACATGTTTGGTATCCACGTGTAGCACAAAAGGCTGTGACCGAGATGACGCTGTAATCCAAATATGGTCATTTCCTTTGAGAGAGACAGTTTTAGATGTTTTGAATTTAGAGTTTTGAATTTTTTTCAAAAACTAAAAAGTTTAGAATTTTTTAGAAAATGTAGGATTTTTTATATGTTTATTTGTTTAAGTTTTGACATTTTGGGATTTTTTGAGATTTAGAATTTTCCTTTTTTTCCTTTTTTATTTCTTTTGAAACCGCTTCCTGGCCTTTCCCACGCCCCAAATACTGACACGTTTGGTCTTCACGTTTAGGGCCGTTTTCTTTTTAGAATCGGAATCTAAAACATTACCCACTCATTCAAAAACGAAACAATCCCTCTGAGCAAATCTTTGTAACTAATTGATCAACTCACTGAAACCATAGATTTAAACCTGGATCTATCACTAGTTAGATTTCGTCGCAAAATATATTGACAGTTTTGGACATTTTTATTCGTAAAATGCGTTTATTTTTATATGAAAACATAAAATGACAGAAAAGTTGCAAAACGTTTTTTTCCTCAGGTTTATGTCGTTGAGCAAACGTTTCACATTCATATTTAACTTGATTTTGTTTCTTTCATTTTCTGATTTTGGGCCAGTTTTTGCTCTTAACGCACTTTCACCTGAAAACAAATAATTTCTTGACTTTTTTTCTGATGGATTTAAAAAAAATTTGCTGCATATTTTGTTTCCCTCAGTTAAACCCTGTGTGTGTTTTGCAGCTGGTGGAGGAGGAGGGAGTGAGCGCCGTCATCACCATGAACGAGGAGTACGAGACCCGGCTGCTCTGTAACTCCGCCCAGGTGAGGCGTGGCCTAATCCCGTATGTGGGCGTGGTTTACATTTCTCCGTCCTGTGTGCAGGAGTGGCGCGAGGCTGGCGTGGAGCAGCTGCGCCTCAGCACGGTGGACCTGCTGGGCGTCCCGTCTCTGGAGCACCTTCGCCGGGGCGTGGACTTCGCCGTGCGCCACAGGGACCAGGGCCACACGGTGTACGTGCACTGTAAGGCTGGGCGCTGCCGCAGCGCCACCATGGCCGCCGCGTACCTCATCCGAGTGAGTCTCCTCCTCCTGACTCTGTGATGGCGAAGGTCTCACTGTCATCTCGGGTTCTGATGCTGCGTTCATGTGGTCCTCTCGAGCTGGGACAAAATGGTTTCTCCAGTTGAGAAATTGAGAATAATATCTTTAATTATCCTCGAGACAGAAGTCAGTTATTTGAGCCAAATGTTTGTACGGCCTCGTTCTTCCTTAAGCCGTCATTCAACACAGCGCGAACGCCACGATCCACACACACATGTATGTGTTGTGGGCGGAGCCTGTACAGATCGTCATTAAACGTTTTTAGAGCCGCGATGAGAACAAATGTGGACAAATGCTGCCCTCTGGTGGGAGAGCTGTATTAAGCAGAAAATAAGCCACTCAATACAACTATGAAGGTTAGCTACATGCTAATGTTATGCTAACTCCAGCTAAAGCTGCGCTAACAGCGGCTACAGTGCCTTGCGTTTGCCACATTTCAGGCTTCGAACATAAAGATATAAAACTGATTTTTTGTGAAGAACCAACAACAAGTGGGACACAATCATGAAGTGAAACGAAATTTATTGGATATTTCAAAAAACTTTAACAAATAAAAAACTGAAAAATTGGGCGTGCAAAATTATTCAGCCCCTTAAGTCAATACTTTGTAGCCCAAACACAAACACAATCAAACCTGCTGCTCTGAGTGTTTAGCGAAACTGAAACTTGTTTTTTTTTTAAACTTTAAAGCACTATTGTTTTCTACTGTTTAGTATAAAGAGCACGGGTAACATTAGAAAGCGTGTAGTCTCTTCTGAGACGCTGCCGAACATCTGGGCTCCGGTGTTGAAGTCCGTCCTTGTGCCTCAGGTCTACTGCGTGACTCCAGAAGAGGCCTGTGAGCGGCTGCAGTCCCTCCGGCCTCACGTGATCCTCAGGCCCGCCCAGGTCGGCCTCCTGCAGGACTTCTACACGAGCGTGTGCACGCCGGAGGGGCGCGCACGAGAGGAGCGCGCACGAGAGGAGCGCACGTGAGGGGATGGTGGAACCGCTGATGAAGCCTCATTAGGGGAGGAACGCTAAAACAACCCAGTACAGACGACGACCTCGAGCCACGTACACTTTGAAGGTCCTGGACTTCCTCAGTCTTCTCTCCACTCGCCTCGTTTACATTTGAGCCAGATGTTTGCAGATGTTTGACACCCTCAGCCCTGACATGTTATAAATGAAAGAGGGGTATTCTGTTTTTCGCAGGTATCTGGTTGTGTTTTATGACACACTTCTGAAGCGTTTGTCGTGTTTGTCTTTTTCATATTTTTTCTCTATAAAAGTCATGTTGTGTTTTCACCCTTGTTTGACACTTTTTTTTTTACACATTTTCCAAGAAGCTTTTAGATTCGGGTAAAGCTGAGGTGGAAACATTGAGCCCAAGTCTCTCGTGTTTAACATTTCGTTGGATGTAAAGTCTTGACTCCAGAAAACTGTTTATCTCAGAGCGAACGACGAGTATCAAAAAACCACAATAAACGTCTAAAAAGTATTTATACTACAGACCAGTGATGCCAGTAACTAATTACTTAGGAACGGATTACTGTAATCTGATTACTTTTTCAGTAACTAGTAATCTAACGTGTTACTATTTCCAAACAAGTAATCAAATCAATTTAAGTTACTTTTCCAAATCACTGTCATTTTCCTTTGGAACAAAATACATTTCTTTTTGCATCTCACGAGTCACGTTTTCAGCCTAAAACATTAACATTGGGGGAAAGATAGAAATGTGGCTTTGTTGATGTGACTGTTCCATTAAAGTAATCAGTAATAGATTACTTTTTCAAGTAATCTGTGGCAACACTACGAAGGACAGGCCGATTGTTTTTTGAGCAGCTCGTTCGAAATCTTTTTTTTAAATTCGCGTTAGCCGTGAAGAGCAGGAAGTTTCTCTGCTCCTGACGCCATGTTTTTAACCTGATGCTGTGACTCCGGTAACTCGCCTTCGGCCATTTTGTTTTTAGGGAAATAACCGAGACAGGAAGAGCAAGCGACGACTGAGGATCTACTCGGAGGTCACGTGACGCTCGTGTGCCTATAGCCACTCAGAAACACATGGGTTTACGTTATGAGAGCTGCAACAATGAGTGAATGGTTTATGTCCCGCGGTGTCGGCCCCGCCCTGATGGGCTGAAGACGCCAACAATAATATAAATAAAATATAATCATTTTGACTGAGTGCTTCTAAATGTACATGTTTTCAGCATAAATAAGATGTGTAGCAAAGCAAACATTTTGAGATTATATTTATTTTACCAAACCTTTAATTTTTGTATATATAGTAACATAATACTTCCATTTAGAACTAATTGTACAGTGCAAAACATAAGGAAAAAGACCTGACAGCTCCTGTAGGTGTTGGATTATTTGAGGATTTCAGCAGAATCAGAGCAGGTCAGATGTTTGTCAGTCTACGATCTTTGGTAAACTTCTGTCAAAATGCTAAACTCTGCGTTAGCCGCTAACGCTAATCTCGTAGCCACTAACGTTAGCTGCGTCTGTTGCTTCCATGCCTGCACGTATGTGTGTTTACATGGTGTGGCGTGTGTTGGGGGTGAGGCGGGGGAGGGGTGGAGCTCGTCTTGAGAAAAAAGTTAACGTCGTTAGAAACAACGAGCTAGTATGTTCCGGTCTGTTTCTGTCGCGCAAAATGGAGGAGCTGAGGGCGGCTTTAAAATCGATTCTTTTATTTTTTACATCGATTCACATTTTCTGCATATTAAATCGATTGGAGGAACCGTTACTTCCCTAGGGACCAAATACCTGCAGAAGCATAAAACCTTTAAACCTCAAATGGTGATTTTGCAAGATTTCAAAAAGCCTGAAAGCCAAAGAACATTCAAACATCACTGTTAAAGGTTTTTATTCAGAACTCGGTCTTTGGTCTGAGGTAAAAATACTTCCGCTAAATATATTAAAAACAAGACAAACGATTTAAAAGTGAATTCACTCAGTTCCTCTAAAAGATCAGCGCTTTGCTAATTATTACGAACGATCCGTTTCTGTCAAAGCGCGTCCAGGCCGGCCTTCTCCACCTCCTTCAGCTCCTCCTTCAGCTCCACCTCCTTCAGCTCCACCTTCAGGTCCTTTGTCTCCTTCAAGGGCTTCAGCTCCTTGGACACGCCCACTTCTGGAATGATGTCATTCAGGGACACGCCTTCTTTTCTCCTCTTGTGGGCGGGGCCTTGACCGGCCCTGTGAAGACCAGACAGACTCACTTTAGCATCAGGGTCTGCACCGTCGAACATCTCACACACACACACACACACACACACACGAGCCACCAGAGCCGCTTTTTCACGTTAAAACTAAAATAGTTTGTTTTTTTTAATATAGTGACAATGAATAAATGAAAGTACTGCACGGAGCAAATAAAAAGAGGCACCGCGTGTAACTTCTGTTCCTCAGGCCGAGGTTTAGCGACACTATGGACGATTCTCAACCAGGATCTTTCCTTCTTAGTCGGAAGTCCACTCTAAATATCACACTCTATGAGCTACAGAGGCCAGGAAGCTGGTTTTAAAAATGGGTGTCATACCGTTTGAACGTTTTGAATAATAAAACGTAAAATTTTATTTCTTTCATATCATGGCGCAGATGGTAGAGCGGGTCGGCTCATGATCGGAAGGTCGGGGGTTCGAATCCCGCCTCCTGAAGGTGCACATTGTCGTTGTGTCCTTGGGCAAGACACTTCACCCTCCTTGCCTCCAGTGTCTGCGTACACTGGTGTATGAATGAGAGTGTGAATGGGCCCCCTATGAGAGACCAACAGGCCCATTTGGAACCGTTTGGAACCATGAGGCCGTCCTCCCGTGGACCCACCACCTGCAGGAGGAGCCATAGGGGCTGGTGCTATGTGACTTGGGCAGCTCCAACAGCTGCCCCCACGACCCGGCAACGGACAAGTGGGAGAAAATGGATGGATGGATCATATCAGGCTAAATGTGTTGCTAGGCAACTGGGCGGCGTTTTCAATGTAAAATGAGCTATTTATTTCTGACTTCTTGATCAAAATAGTTTCCATTGACAAAAAGTCATTCGAGGAGAAAGGCAGTTTCTTATTGTAGTAGAAGCACATGGGTTCTGTAAAAACTCCAGCCGCACCATATGTTCACCCAGACCTGGCAACCCTGGGGGCGGAGCCTATACACAGGCGCTCGTCGTGTAAATATTATGAAAAAGTTCATTTATTTCTGTAATTCAACTTTAAATGTGAAACTGATAAACGATAGTGACAATTTGATTATGGCTTAGTCCATTTTCTAAATATTAAAATGTTATGTTTTATTTTTTTTTTTACAAGCGGATCCATAATCAAAATAACAAACATATCTCACTTTGCCTGTAATGAGTCTCATATCTTTGTGTCACAGTTTAAGTTGAATTACAGAAGTGAATGCACGTTTTCATTATATTCTAATTATATGACGAGCAGCTGAGGCTCGGGCATCTGTTCCGGATACCTCCTGGCCGCCTCTGCTGAGACTGCTGCCCCCACGACCCGGCCCCGGATAAAGCGGGAGAACATGGATGGTCGACGAGTACCTGTACTTCCTGTCCCTACAGTTCCTCAGCTCCCTGACCTCACGGTGCCTCTGGACACTGATCACGTCTGCTTTCAAACCGTTTTCATTTAAGCAGAAGGGGACGCGGGGGAGGGAAAGACTCTGGGACATGAAGTCTGACTCGTATAAACCCTGAACCAAGAGAACGTGTTTGAGCACCATTTGTCCTCCACGTCGTCGATGGTGTCGGGCAGATTGATGTTCAGCGTCTCCGGGAGGAAACAGGCGAATCCAGTGGCGATGATCGCGGCCCCTCCGTAGACCAGGCTGGGCAGCGACGGCAGGACCTGCAGGAACATCACACAACCGCTCAAAGGCACGTGCTCTACATCGGCCATTTTGGGAGTTCCATCCCCTACAAACGGGAAGCCTGGCACTCATTAACATACAAGATGTTTGGTATCGATCCACAAGAAGCAGAAACCTGACTGACCCCTTCTAAACAGCCACATTAAAGCAATGACATCATCAGCTTTTTATCTGAGAAACATTCAGATCAGAGGAATAGTGTCAGAACCAGACTTAGAGACACTCATCCATGCGTGTGTCTCCAGCAGGTTAGACGACTGTAACGGCTGCTCACTGGCCTTTCTAAACGAGCTGTTAGAGCTGCAGAACATCCAGAACGCTGCTGCTCCAGTCCTGACAAGAACCAGGAAATATGACCACATTAGTCCAGTGCTCCGGTCCCTGCACTGGCTTCCTGTCACTCAGAGAATAGAATTTAAAACAGCTCTGCTTGTGTACAAGTCTTTTCATGGTTTAGCACCAAAGTCCATCTCTGACATGTTAGAGCCGTATGAACCATCTCGGGCCCTGAGAACTTCAGGGAGGGGTCTCCTGGTGGTTCCCAGAGTCAGGACTAAACACGCTGAGGCTAAAGCTAAAATCTGGAACAGTCTTCATGAGGATGTGAGACAGGCCTCAACTCTGACAATGTTCAAATCCAGGCTGAAAACAGCTCTTTTTACCCGAGCAGATGAAAACTGAAAGTATTTTATCTGCACTCTGGCCTTTTACTGTCATTGATTAACTTTATGTTGATGTTTTAATGATTGATTTGATCCGTTTTCTTGTAACTTTATGCAACTGTGAAGCACTTTGAATTGCCTTGTGTATGAATTGTGCTCTACAAATAAACTTGCCTTAGCGTTTAGCTCAGAGACACTTAAACGTTGATGAGCATCTAGAGTCAAATCCCCAAAGGGCTCTACATTCTTTAATTATTCCCGACGAGGCCCGTGGGAAACAGCTGGATGGTTCATGCCAACAGAACACAGCAGAGAGATGGGTAAAAATCACTGACCTCGTCCAGGATCAACACGGCCGGAGCCGCCATGCTCCCCACGCGGGCCATGGTGGACACCAGCCCCATCCCGGTCTGTCTGTGAACGCAACAACAGGTCAGTCACGACCCTGAACCCCCCCATGGAGACCAGCAGCTGCTTTGTATCCACGTCGATTCAAAATGGTGTGAACAAGCGTGTTGACTGCACTTCATTTCCCAGCATCCCTTCGGCCTTTGCAGTTCAGGCGGGAGTACCTGGCGAGTATTGGGGGGAGTACCTGATGACCGTGGGGTAGAGCTCTCCGGTGTACAGGTAGACGGTGGTGAACGAGGCCGAGATGAAGCCTTTCCCGACACAGGCCAGAGCCGTCCTCAGCGTCTGCATCTCTGGAACACAGGCGGGTACTCTTACAGTCACTCAACCATGCAGCTCATCTTTGATCACACAGTACTTTTGACTTCGAGTTATAATCTTTAGAGGAAAATGTACTCGCTCGTCTTTAATCAAAATGTATTCCGTGAAAGCAATAGAATGATCACACTTCAACTTAAAAACACAACGTTCGTAACATGTGTCTGTGACCAATTGATTTAATAAACATGCAGTTGCGTTCCGGGTCCAGTAGGGGGCGCCTGCTGCTCTTAAGCAACGTTCCAGGCCGTCTTTTCTTCAGTTAAGGTCACGTGTGTTCTTTTCACTCATACACTCCACAGTACAGGGATGACATGGATGTAAAACTCTAAAGAACTCTAAAGCGCTTTTTAAAGGTTTTTATGACACAATGGTGGAAAATGTATTGTTACATTACTTTAGAAAACCGTTAGCTCCTGGCAGGTCCTGGTTTACACGGCGTTGCCTGGGCAACAGTGAATGCGTCAGTACACTGTATTTAGAATATTTGAAGTAAGTTGAGATCACGCGTCTGTTCTTTTCACTCACACTTCCCATCACAGGGATTCTGTCCAGGTCACACTTTACTTCATAATTGAAATAGAAATACAGCTGGTAGTTGTTCTTTAAGTTTTACTGCTTCTGTTCTTGATACAAAAAGCAAAGAGGAGCTCCACACCGAAGACTCCTTCCTGAAGCCCTAAGGAAGTTCCTCATGGACTTTAAAAAGGGAAGATACAGAGACGGCACCTTTTTGAGCGACAGGATTTCAGAGGCAGTGGTGGTGAACAGGTCTGGGCTCGTTCTACACTTTAGGACATGGCTGGAACATGGAGGAGGAACATATTTAGTTTGAACATTTTTGCACGAGCCTAATCTAGAAGCTGCAGTTACGTGTAGGACCTGAGGTGGCAGTAGTGAGCATAAAATGACCAACTAGCATCTAGTGTCTTAAAGTCATTATTCAACACAGGCTCGTGAAGGGATTCATTCATTTTATAATTCGATATGTTTGGGCTTGTGTTGCAGTGGACGTGGCCGACATGGGAGCGTTTTGAAGCCTGAACGTACGTCTCGCTCTGGGCCCATTTCCTGATAACTGTTGCAAAAACATCTAAGCGTCAAGGACGTTGGACACGCTGGCAGTTTGAGTCAGAAAGTAATGAGTTTAATAATATGTTTGAATGTGCTCTTATTTACAGTGAATAATGATACGGTTCAGGACCTCACCCTTGCTCTATTGCTCTTCTATAAATGTTAGCCCAGATCACAGGCGTGTGTGAGTCCGGAGGACGGGGCGTGAGAGTCCGGAGGACGGGGCGTGAGAGTCCGGAGGACGGGGCGTGTGAGAGTCCGGAGGACGGGGCGTGTGAGAGTCCGGAGGACGGGGCGTGTGAGAGTCCGGAGGACGGGGCGTGTGAGAGTCCGGAGGACGGGGCGTGTGAGAGTCCGGAGGACGGGGCGTGTGAGAGTCCGGAGGACGGGGCGTGTGAGAGTCCGGAGGACGGGGCATGTTGACACACACAGTCTTAACGGTCAGTGGAGCTGGACCTTATCAATGAAGAGGCGCTCTAGGTCATCCTAACAAAACATCACAGGTGGAGCGGACGACCACATGGCTCATTAAACGTTAATGATTGTGTTTTTATGTCCTGGTGCAGGGACATGGGCGCCTGTCGTGAGCCCCGCTTAGATGTCGGCCGCAGGACAATTAGATCAGCACCCAGAGCTCTGTAGTAGAATTGTAAAACAGGGAATAAATCTTTCTTGAATTTAACTCATTGAATCTTGGTTTTCCTTCCAACAAACGAACATGCCCAACACTCGTCATCCTGACCTCCACGTGCAACTTTGCCCTATTCCCCCCCCCCCCTTTGGCTATTGTTATTTCACCCCATTTTAAATAAAGCCCAGAAAGGGGCGGGGGCGTTTTCTGGCTAAATATAAACTTATCACATACAAATAGTCAAGTGTAAATCGTGTCCATATGGATGTTTATTCACAGCAGATTGTTCAGTAGAAGCAAAAAACCGCAGTCGTAGCTAGCGTTAGCATGATTTCTCCATTATTTGCGTATCTAGGGGCTGTTGACCCACTTTGCTCCCCCCCCCCCGTCTTTGTATCTTTAGTAGAAAATTATATTCATAATTCAGCATTTGTTATAGTTTTTAAATAATTAGAGAAAGTTTAGATTTTCTCCGGGTCGTTTCCCCCTTAACTATATGGGCGATTCCAGAGATGCCGTCTGTATCTATGGGGAGAAGCCACGTGCCCCATGTCCATCGATACAGTCTACAAGTCTAACGGTTCAGTTGTGCGTTGTGAATACTCAAAGGTAATTTCCAAATGTTACATACACGTCTTGTGACATAACCGCGGTATCAGAGAGTTCCTGGTCTGAGCTGAAACAATCCCTCTAAAGTCCCAGTTCTCTTCCGTCTGAAAGCAATTCTGATGGCCACTACGTTTCTCCAGTTGCTTTGAGTAACTGAAGAATTGCAGAATAAAGACTCCGTCGATGTGCCACTGACTGGACAAAGAGCTCCGGTGACCGCGCGCTCACCTGTGGGCACCAGGATGTTGGCGAAAACCACCGATCCGGCCACGAACAGACACATGGCCTGGGTGACCCTCCGGCCCAGCACACTGAGCATGCCCAGAGCCAGCAGCTTCGCCGGGAAGTCCACCGCGCCGAAGATGATCTGGATCAGGTAGATGCTCACCTGCGGAGGAGAAGGCGGGGTTAGAGCGACATGGCAAGCCCGTATACTTAAACTCAGTACTATCCTAATGTTTGTCATCGTTTCTCACCCCAAACTTCTGCATGTCCATGACGATGCCGTAGTAGGCGAAGGAGGTGGAGAACCTGCCGGGTGGACACGTGGAAAGTGTGGTCAGTGGTGTATAGTCATAACCCCGCCCCTAACCCCCCCTGTGCGGCGCTCACCAGACCACCACGAGGCACACGGAGATCCGCCGCATGGCTCTGGTCCGCACCAGGTCCACAGCCGTGTACGTGGACTTCTGCGACTCCATCTCCTTCTTCATGTGGGAGTGCAGCACCTGGGCCAGAGAAGCGAGAGGTTTCATGTCCGTGAGTTCACAGCGGATTAACGGCTGTCGTTCCAGGTCCAGGGCGGAGCCTCGACCGGAGCGTTTTCTTCTCTGAGCAGTACCTCGACCGTGAGCTTCTCCACCGTCTCGTGTTTGCCGTTGATCCTCGCCACGCGTTGCAGAGCCTTCAGGGCGTCTTCCGAGCGATTTTTGAGCAGCAGCCACCGCGCCGACTCGCAGTACCACCTGAGCCCAACAACAGTATTACAGAGCACGTGTCCCGATTGGTCTACAGGGTCATGTGATCAGTGTGGGCACAAAGAGACAAGAGCTGGACAGACACCAAGGAGGTTCCTCGGCTTATTTACTTTTTTTTGATGCAGCTTTTGATTTCCTTCAACTAGTCACGACTCGGGAACAATCACCGCAACTGAAAATTACAGCAAAATCGGGCAATCCTGTAGCGTGTGCTCAGCTTCAGCAAGAGATGGAGGTGAGGAAAGCCTGTCCTGGAGGAGGAGCTTTCCCCGAGCCGCCGCCACATTGTAAGTTGGTAAAAGCGCCACAGAGCGGGCGTGAGGAGCGCGAGGAAGACAAACCCACCAGCTGTAGGCGAAGGCAATGAACTGAGGCAGGCACACCACCACCTGCAGCTTCCTCCAGTCCCTCAGCCAGTAGGCGAGGCCCGCCAGGATCAGCTGACCGAAGGTGAAGAAGAACGACGACAGCGTCCCGACCAGTGTGCGCTGACGAGTGGGGATCCACTCCACCTCTGCAGGACACAGAGCAGTCACACACGGCGTCTACAGCCTGATCAAAACTTTGGGCAGGTTCACATTTTGGATTTGATTTAAAAACTCCATAGATCTACATTGTAAACATTTATAACATTTGTGAAAGAAAAAACACAGCATGTGATGTTGCGCATCTAAATATAGTGCATTTTCCTCCAGCCCAAACCAGGAAGTCAGAGGCTAGATTAGCGCAGCGTTAGCATTAGCGATCCGCCATGTTCACGTCTCAACTCTGTCTCACTATGAACTCTGGCTGAACATTCGGGACGTGGAGCAGGGTCTGTGAGAGCTAGAAACGAGTTCATGCAACAGCTGAGAGATGTGAGAGGCTTCAGGTAGTGCAGCTTTAAACGGTTCAGAAGGAGCTTGTTTGAAAGACAAAAATCAGATTTAGAAACAAACAATGGTGAGCGTTATGGTTCTGAAATTATGAGCTAAAGTCTCCAGCCTAAAATACGATCTTTCATTGCTGATTGAACTGTATCCATGGTTACGTTTACATTCTATTATGAAAACCAACCAGAATAAAAATGGATCCTGAAGCATCACAGGAGCCACCGGGATGGAAAGTAAAGGCGCTAAGCAGAAACCTTGAGAACATTGGGCCACAGTCATGAATGTTTCCTTTACTTACTGAGCGAGACGCCGTTGATGATGATGCCCGACACCGCCATGCCGCTCAGGAATCTGAAGATGCAGTAGGCGGAGTAAGACGGAGAGAGGGCGGAGCTGGAGCCCAGGATGGCCAACTGCAGGTAGGACCATATTAGGATGGACCGCCGCCCAAACCTGCGCCACACAAGGCAGGTCAAAGACTGTTGAAACCTGGAGCAATCTGAGCACTAGGACGAGCACGGGCGGGCCCTCGCTCCCCGACCCGGCCCTCGCTCCCCGACCCGGCCCCCGCTCCCCGACCCGGCCCCCGCTCCCCGACCCGGCCCTCGCTCCCCGACCCGGCCCCCGCTCCCCGACCCGGACGAGCGCGGGCTGGCCCTCGCTCCCCGACCCGGCCCTCGCTCCCCGACCCGGCCCTCGCTCCCCGACCCGGCCCTCGCTCCCCGACCCGGCCCTCGCTCCCCGACCAGGCCCTCGCTCCCCGACCAGGCCCTCGCTCCCCGACCAGGCCCTCACTGGCGGCACGGTAGCACAGCGGTTAGCGGGTAGCACAGCGGTTAGCGCTCGTGCTTCACAGCTAGAAGGTCCGGGTTCGATTCCCACCTGGACGGGGCCTTTCTGTGGAGTTTGCATGTTCTCCCCGTGTCTGCGTAGGTTTCCTCCGGGTACTCCGGTTTCCCCTACCACTAAAAACATGTACAATAGGCCCAGGGACTGCAGGTGGAAATTAGCACAAGTGCTATAACCTGGTACAATGCATCTCTCCTTTCTGAGGCTAATGTAGATTGTACACTGTCCCTGTTCAAATAAATAAATCCATATACTCCCCGACCAGGCCCTCACTCCGACTCCATGTCACTCACTTGTCGGAGAGTCCTCCATAGATGATGGCTCCCGTCAGGACGCCTCCCATGTAGATCGTCTGGATCATCTGCTTCAGCGGCTTCCAGTAGCACACCAGGCCGAACTGCAAGGACAATGTACGGAACGTTGAAAGCTCTGACCCTGAAGTGGTTTCAGCTGCGTCTGTAATCGTGTTTATTTGGTTCTACTTGAGGCCGTCACCGTGTCCTGACCTCAGAGACGGTGGTGGCGGTGAACTCCGAGCGCTCGAACGTCCAGCCGTCCACACAGCCCTCCGTCGGCGCCTCCGTGGAGTTCAGCGACGCGTTGGCCGCGAGCAGGTGCCACTGAGGATCCACATACCTGTAAATGAGAAGCACATTCAGACACGGGCCCGGACCCAGGGGAGGAGGAGGAGAGCGGGGTACCTCCGGCATCGGTCCAGCCTGGCTCCTGAAGCCTCCAGAGGGATGAAGGCCTTCAGCCACTGCTCCGAGTCCTGCAGAGGGAGAGGATCATTTAGACCAGCGGTATGGGAATGAATGGAAGACCTCGCGTCTCCTCGTGCAGACCGACCTGGGTGGAGTTGTGGAGGCTGTAGTTCCCGGGTAAGGTGCAGTAGTGGTTGGGGATCCCGGACACAAAGTTATTGAGCAGATTCTGACTGGCCATGAACAGCCCCGGCAAACTGATGAGGGTCACATGGATCCACTGGTACCGGCCGAAGCCGCCCACCTGCAAACACACGGCACCACGATGAAGGCCCTGCACGAGGACGAGCGAGGGGTACACGGCCCCCCCGCTGAAGGGTGCACTCGCACACTCCGATGACGTCATCCTGGGGAGCTGTTTGTTTACACGTGAGGCTGAACGCGCAGCAGGTTTAAAGCCGAGGGGAAGAAATAAATAAGCCCCGCAGCAGGAAACAAAGTCGACGAGCCCGGTTTGAGAGATTTAATCGTTTCAAAACTAAAAACAGCTGCGCGTCCCCCAAATATAAAAGCTTCAAAAAGACAAGTGACAAAAGCGCATCTTACCTTGATACGTTTGGTAGGGCTTAGCTTTCAAATCTGACATTACACTGGCCTGTAGTCTGCAAGCCGCAGTCAAGACGCTTTGAGTAAAGCCGCCGTGGAGTAAACGCGTCACAAAGGGCTGAAACACAGCCACCAGGTGGAGCTGTTCCCCAATACGGGCCGGGCCGGCTAGAACATATGGCCCAGACTGAAATGCCTCATTATGAAGTAGAGATTACTCGTCGTCCCAACTACTGTATCCACACGAGCAACACTCGATTCCAGGCACAGATTTGTTTAGCTGCAGTGGTTTCACACTTTGTTTTAATTTGAAATACCGCAGGTTTTCCATTTATTTTTATGTGTAACGGGACCAAAGTCATAACTGCTTACACTTGAAGTTTCTCACTGTTGTCATTCATTCACTCCACACTCTGTGGGGGTAAGATTCATTTACCACGTGGCTAAAATGTGTTGTTTATATCCTGATCTCTTATGTCAGTGGCCCTGCTGGACACGTGTGGATTTATTTTTATTTATTTAAGTTGCCCCCTAGTGGTTGGCATGAGTATACTGGTTATTTAGCAAAAATAATCAACCGTTTTGGTTTTTTTACAAGCCGAGCCATAATCAAAATTATATCAAAAGGCTTAATATATATTTCCCTTTGCATCAGGATCTCGGCTCACAGTAAAAAACCCAAATTCAAAATCTCTTTAGATCAGAATATTGTGTAAAGGGATTATACTGTAGCTCAAAGTGTCTCCCTTTATCAGTTAATGAATCCCAAACCAGGGCCGTAGCCAGGATTATAAAAATAGTGAGGTCCGGATAATTCTTTAAACCGGGGGGTCTGGGGCTCCTCCCCCAATAATTTAGTAAAGATTCAGATGTAATTTCATGTATTTTAAGCCACTTTCATCTCATCCTTTAGCCGTTTTGAAAAAATGCTTTTTGTTGCTCTTTAGGAGACGGTTTGGGAACAGTAGAAGCCTGAGTGAATAGTGAGTGAGTGGTTGGAGGCCACGGGAGGGGCCGATGGCGCAGGCTGGTTGCCCCAGGGCAGCTGGGCTACAATAGTAGCTTACCCCCACTAAGTATGGAGTGAATGAATAATGTATGAAATTGTAAAGCGACAGAGTCTGAAAAAGCGCTATATAGACTAAAGCTTTATTATTATGTTCCTGTAATTACAGCTTTACTGACACTTCCCAGGTTTGGAACCGTCAAACAAACCTCGGCACAAGTCTTTACTCCAACAGCTTCATCAATCCTCACTCTGAGTGAGACCACAGGACTAAACCAGGACTATTAAGGACCAGACAGGATTAATGTCAAAACCCAGTGAGTCTAATGTTGAAAGAAACGCCATAGATTCCTCTTTGCAGGTTTTACTGAGTGATGGGCTGTTAAGAACCCCTTATCCTAAATAAATACAGAAATATTCCATGAAACTGTCAGTTTGTACTTGTTTATAAACCGAGGCTGTGAAGCTTTGTCCCGGTGACCGCTCATTAAAGCTGCTCATTCTGAACCTGGTTGGACTCTGCGCTCTGGCCCCGCCCCCTCTATCGCACGGTCAAACCGCCAGTCGCTACAAAGGTGAACGAGCTGGTTCATTCATACGCAGGACATTACGATCTCTGCACGTGACTGATACAGCCACGGGTTCAGAGGAGGAGGAGGAGGAGGAGGAGGAGGAGGAGGAGGAGGAGGATGGAGACACTTCCTCCTCCTCGGATCAGAATGAGGGAAAGCTAAGTTAGCATCGGTGGGTCGCGCTAAAGGCGCTGCTGCTGTATCGTGGGCGGACGCTCTCGGCCTCCGCGGACTTTTACACTCGGGTCCAAAGGTCTGGAGGTTTTAGAGTAGACACGTTTAGCTCCAGAACAAGCTGATGCACATCTGCGTCATGGTCGATACGGCCATGTCCCAAACATCTGCAAAGGGTTCCTGAGACTTGAAATGGTCTCAGTGGTTCAGTAGAATTCACCGTCATGGGTTCAGACCTGCTGACCTGACAGTTGGATGTTCTCAGAGTGCTGGATCAAAGCTCATTCATAGAAGGTTAAGTGGAAGGAAAAGGTGCACGAGCCGCAGGATGAGCTCAGTCCGGAGAGGACTGTCAGGAAAAGGCCATTCAAAAGTGTGGGGGACCTTCACAAGGAGTGAAGCCTCCACACACAGACGGATCCTGGACATGGGCTTCAGATGTTCCTCTGAAGCATCCTGGTCTTCCATAACACCTCAGCAGACCCACAGGCGGAGAGCATCCATGCCACCCCACCGCATTAAGGCAGTCACTCAAGCAAAAGGACCATCTTTTTTTATTGATGATTTCATGTAATATTCTGATCTTCAGAGACTTGAATTTGTTTTTTTAAAGCTGTGAGCCAAAAATCATCAAAATTTAAACAAACAAAAGATTGACATTTGCACGTCATGAGTCTAGATCGTATATTAGTTTCACATTTTAAATAGGGCCGGGACTTTTTTCTATTAACTGCGACTAATTAATTACATGAGGTTTAGTGCGATTAAAAATATTAATCGAAATTAATCACACTTTGCTTTCCACACTTCAGTTTCCTTTTTTCCTGCAGACGCACAATTAATGTCAGTATTGCACTGGTCTGTTGGACTTGGTTGAACAAAAATAAACAGTATTTTGTCGCTTAAGCTCATGTATTCAGTCATTATTCAATGGTATACTAAAAATACTTATGAAAAAACTTCCCACTGTTCTCAGGTCAAATATTTATATGCGATTAATTTCGATTAATTAATTAGATACATTTTTTTTATCAAGTCTTGGCCCTAGTTTTAAACTGTCTTACAGAAATAAATGAACTGTTTCACGAGTTTGAGTTCCCCTGTAAACTGGCCCTCATCGTTTCCCTTCAAAGTGAACCCGTCCCGCGCCGGGCGACCCCCGTCCTGAGAAAAGTGCGACACAAAACCTTCTGGACCGTTGAGTCCAGTGCCAGGTGGAAACCCCGGAGCCACAGGAGAATACGGCCCATTAGTATTACCCTCACGGTCTGCCCCGTCCCCCCCCCCCTCGCCCCTCGCCCCGGGCCTTCCTTTCACCTCGTTCAGCAGCTCTGAAAAGCCCATCTCCAGGTCGGTAACGTCAGCGCTGGTTTACGGCGGGACCATAGCCGAGCTCCTCAGCGAGTCGAGGACCTGCACAAACAAAACCCGTCAGCTGGAGGCTCGTCCTGAACCCCGTCCCGCTCCCCGTCCCGCTCCCCGTGGTCCCAGACGCATTACGGGATTAGACTCTGCCCCCGGAACGCCGCTGCTGGAATGCTACGCACGGCTTTCAAACGCCGCGAACAGTTCATGGATCCAAGAGGGACAATCCGAGTCGGCAGCGATTAACGATACAGGTCTGGCATCGGAAGAATAAAAGCAGGAAGTGAAAAGAAATTAAAAACATCTTTATATTTAAGATTGGATGCTGTTGGTCAAAATGTAAATCAAATAAAACAAATGTAGTTAAAAGTTTCAAATAAATGAGACAAACGTAAAGTAAGGGATTCCACTTCACATTGTTCCGGTTTCTGGTTCTAGACGACACATATTTTAGTATCGGTGTCGTAAACCAAGTATTGTTCAAACCGGCCCTATGGTCTTCGGGTGATTCTTTAACCGGGGGCGACGCTCCCCCCCCCCTGACGGCGTCGGGACCCTTAGTCTGAGCCAGGTCAGGGAGTCTCTCTTGCCGATTTTGTCCACGATGGAAATGACACTGAAGTGTTTTATCGGTTTGCACCGCCGAGTCGACAGAATCCGTTTGCGTTCCAAAAAAAAACCTGAAACAACCTCAGAGATAAAAGGCCTCACCGCCCAGGGGTCACCGAGAGGTCACAGAGGCACCAATATAACGTATTTACACAAGATAAGATTAGCCTTTATTGATCTCACACCGGAGACATGTGTGTAGAGCACTGTGCTCGGGTCAGACAGGCTGTAGTCACCATAGACCTGCACCCACCCCCCCCCCCCCCACCCCCCGAGGTCAAAGAGCCCTTTAAGATGGAACGGAGGAACCCGGCCTGGCTGGACAGCGAGGACTGGACGGTCTGTGATCGTGGCCCATCTGCTCTGGGACTCCCGGGTCTCTATAGTCTGTCCGTCCAGGGGTTCTCCCCGAGGTTCCTCTCTCCCCCCCCCCCCCCCCAGAGTTTACTTTACCTCGTCTTATTTACTGCTCTGTTTTACTGCAGCCCTGTGAGGCAACTCCTGGTTTGATATTGCGCCGTACAAAACCACTGAGGGAGAAAACTTTCATAAATAATCAGAGGAACAATGTTTCCATTTGCTCCGATATGTAAAAAAGAAGAAGACTACTACATTTATATGGAAAGTAAAACATGCAAGTTGGCAGAAAATTCTATTTGGTCCAATAAAAATAAATAAAAAACTTAAATAAATGAAACCCTTATCATGTTTGATGGTGTTGCCGTAGCGATGACCAGAACTCCCCATTCACTCTAACGGAACGATGGTGCAACAATTTGACCAAAACGACGAAAGCAAATGGAAACATTGTTTTTCTCATTGTTCACAAAAATATATAGATTCCACTCTGTCCACCAGAATCCCACAGCTGGACGAGATGTTCAAAGGGAAACGTTTTCTGTCATTTCATATTTTTAAACCAAAGAAAAGCTCGGATAAAGCCGGTTTAAATGTGTGCCTTTAGGTCGATGTATTAATTAGTTTAGATCTTGTTTAGTTTGACGTTCAAATCAGGCAGGAATTAGACTTTAATGTTTAATGTTTTTTTTTAAGTCCCTCTGATAAAAGTCTGGACCTTCACCCACACCTTCTGAGAAAAAGACAAATTCCCAAAGAAACCTCTGGAGGAACGTTATTTTAAAGACGAAGCGTTTTGTCTGAACGGAATAAAAAGTCAAACTCACCAGACTGTGGCCGGAGCAGCTGAGTGCCTTCTTGGACTGTTGTGTTTGGCCCCAGTCAAGTCCTTTGGGAGGGGGGGGTCCCGGGGGGAGGTCAGAGGTCAGCGTGCGAGTGTTGGACAGCGGTTACACATCCTCAGCAAACACTTTGAGACGCAGATCTGTCAGTGATTGACCGGAACTCGAGGCCAGAGCTCCGTGTTCACCTGAAGAGTCACCAGGAAGAAGAACCCCCCCTCTGTCGGCCCACAGAAGACTGGAACACGAGGAAGTCTTCAAAAAACATCTTCAAACTGGAGCTGCTCTCGATGACTCGCACCTGTGTCTCCAGGTGATGTTCATCTGAAGCCTCTGCCAGCTACGACCAATCAGCAAACGGCACCGCCCTCTTCACCATAAAAGGAAGAAGACGACACAGAGAAAAAATTACTTTGTGTTTAACTCGAATACATGATGTACAAACATGATCTTCCCCGGAGTTCTTATCAGAGTCTTATCAGACACAGTCCAACACAAACATCCTGATGAAGCTCCACTGACCTGAACGAATACAGTTACAGTACTGGGCTGAGTGCAGTACTTTCTAGATACCAGTACTTTGACGATACTCTACTTTTTGATAACGATACCTGAACTTTTTTCGATACCCATACTAAAATATTCATCGTCTAGACCCAGAATATGAGAATCAGAATAGTATTTATTGTTTGGAACAGGTTCATAAACTCAACATAAAACATGTAAAACAGAATTTAGATCAAAGTAAGCTAAAGAACTTTAAGACTATACGGCTTAAAATAATGAATAATGAAATATGATAAGACGATCTGACAGAACATCTCAGTGTTCACATGTGCGGACGCATGAAGGAACAGCAGATACGACCACATAGTCGGGACAGAGCCTGTTACTGAACATACATGGGTCTCATGCATGTAAACAAGCCACTCCAGATTGTAGCCATGGCTAATTTGCATCTGTTGTCCCTCAAACACACTCTCATTCATCCTGGCCTATTGTACATGTTTTTAGTGGTGGGTAACCCCCCCTTTCCAGAGCCTCAGCCTCAGATTTGAACATCTCAACAGGAAAGGGGCGTTGCCTGGAGGACTAAGGGTGGGCGGGGACTTCTCCTGCAGCGCGACAAACTCCGAGCATGGAGTTCCAGCATCTCTACAGCTCTCTCTACACAGGAGAAGCAACTCTACAGCTCTCTCTACACAGGAGAAGCAACTCTACAGCTCTCTCTACACAGGAGAAGCAACTCTACAGCTCTCTCTACACAGGAGAAGCAACTCTACAGCTCTCTCTACACAGGAGAAGCAACTCTACAGCTCTCTCTACACAGGAGAAGCAACTCTACAGCTCTCTCTACACAGGAGAACCAACTCTACAGCTCTCTCTACACAGGAGAAGCATCTCTACGGCTCTCTCTACACAGGAGAAACATCTGTACAGCTCTCTCTACACAGGAGAAACATCTCTACAGCTCTCTCTACACAGGAGAAGCATCTCTACGGCTCTCTCTACACAGGAGAAACATCTCTACAGCTCTCTCTACACAGGAGAAACATCTCTACAGCTCTCTCTACACAGGAGAAACATCTCTACAGCTCTCTCTACACATGAGAAACATCTCTACGGCTCTCTCTACACAGGAGAAACATCTCTACAGCTCTCTCTACACAGGAGAAACATCTCTACAGCTCTCTCTACACAGGAGAAACATCTGTACAGCTCTCTCTACACAGGAGAAACATCTCTACAGCTCTCTCTACACAGGAGAAACATCTGTACAGCTCTCTCTACACAGGAGAAACATCTGTACAGCTCTCTCTACACAGGAGAAACATCTCTACAGCTCTCTCTACACAGGAGAAACATCTGTACAGCTCTCTCTACACAGGAGAAACAACTGTACAGCTCTCTCTACACAGGAGAAACAACTCTACAGCTCTCTCTACACGGGAGAAGCATCTGTACAGCTCTCTCTACACAGGAGAAACATCTGTACAGCTCTCTCTACACAGGAGAAACATCTCTACAGCTCTCTCTACACAGGAGAAACATCTGTACAGCTCTCTCTACACAGGAGAAGCAACTCTACAGCTCTCTCTACACACGAGAAACATCTCTACAGCTCTCTCTACACAGGAGAAGCAACTCTACAGCTCTCTCTACACAGGAGAAACAACTCTACAGCTCTCTCTACACAGGAGAAACAACTCTACAGCTCTCTCTACACAGGAGAAGCAACTCTACAGCTCTCTCTACACAGGAGAAACAACTCTACAGCTCTCTCTACACAGGAGAAACAACTCTACAGCTCTCTCTACACAGGAGAAACATCTGTACAGCTCTCTCTACACAGGAGAAACATCTGTACAGCTCTCTATACACAGGAGAAACATCTGTACAGCTCTCTCTACACAGGAGAAACATCTCTACAGCTCTCTCTACACAGGAGAAACATCTGTACAGCTCTCTCTACACAGGAGAAACAACTGTACAGCTCTCTCTACACAGGAGAAACAACTCTACAGCTCTCTCTACACAGGAGAAGCAACTCTACAGCTCTCTCTACACAGGAGAAACAACTCTACAGCTCTCTCTACACAGGAGAAACATCTCTACAGCTCTCTCTACACATGAGAAGCATCTCTACGGCTCTCTCTACACAGGAGAAACATCTCTACGGCTCTCTCTACACAGGAGAAACATCTCTACAGCTCTCTCTACACAGGAGAAACATCTCTACGGCTCTCTCTACACAGGAGAAACATCTCTACGGCTCTCTCTACACAGGAGAAACATCTCTACGGCTCTCTCTACACAGGAGAAACATCTCTACAGCTCTCTCTACACAGGAGAAACATCTCTACAGCTCTCTCTACACAGGAGAAACATCTCTACGGCTCTCTCTACACAGGAGAAACATCTCTACAGCTCTCTCTACACAGGAGAAACATCTCTACAGCTCTCTCTACACAGGAGAAACATCTCTACAGCTCTCTCTACACATGAGAAGCATCTCTACAGCTCTCTCTACACAGGAGAAACATCTGTACAGCTCTCTCTACACAGGAGAAACATCTCTACAGCTCTCTCTACACAGGAGAAGCAACTCTACAGCTCTCTCTACACAGGAGAAACATCTCTACAGCTCTCTCTACACAGGAGAAACATCTGTACAGCTCTCTCTACACAGGAGAAACATCTCTACAGCTCTCTCTACACAGGAGAAACATCTCTACAGCTCTCTCTACACAGGAGAAACATCTCTACAGCTCTCTCTACACAGGAGAAGCAACTCTACAGCTCTCTCTACACATGAGAAACATCTCTACAGCTCTCTCTACACACGAGAAACATCTCTACAGCTCTCTCTACACAGGAGAAGCATCTCTACGGCTCTCTCTACACAGGAGAAACATCTCTACGGCTCTCTCTACACAGGAGAAACATCTCTACAGCTCTCTCTACACAGGAGAAACATCTCTACGGCTCTCTCTACACAGGAGAAACATCTCTACAGCTCTCTCTACACAGGAGAAGCATCTCTACAGCTCTCTCTACACAGGAGAAACATCTCTACAGCTCTCTCTACACAGGAGAAACATCTCTACGGCTCTCTACACAGGAGAAACATCTCTACGGCTCTCTCTACACAGGAGAAACATCTCTACAGCTCTCTCTACACAGGAGAAACATCTCTACAGCTCTCTCTACACAGGAGAAACATCTCTACAGCTCTCTCTACACAGGAGAAACATCTCTACAGCTCTCTCTACACAGGAGAAGCATCTCTACAGCTCTCTCTACACAGGAGAAACATCTCTACAGCTCTCTCTACACAGGAGAAACATCTCTACGGCTCTCTACACAGGAGAAACATCTCTACGGCTCTCTCTACACAGGAGAAACATCTCTACAGCTCTCTCTACACAGGAGAAGCATCTCTACAGCTCTCTCTACACAGGAGAAGCATCGTGACAGACAAAGGCCTTGTACCTGAGACTGCTCTGAGGCGCTGGGTTATTTTATTAGTGATTCCTCTGTAATTTACAAAGCTAGCGGCTTAGCATTGAGCTCGATCGATGTTAGCATCGCAGCTACGGGACCGAACTGTCCTTTCAGAATCAATCTATTTTAATGTAGACTTTTTGCTGTAGTCTACGTAAGCATGGGAGATGTATCTCAGTGTCCTCAGCAGATACTGTGTGAGTATAGAGACGTGACTATATGTATTACAAAGCTTCATTTTATTTTTCTTACAGCAAAGTGTACAAAACATATCACATAAATAAAAAATATATCTTATTGTGCAGGAACACTGTCCTTTTGAAGTCGTTTTCAGTTCGTCATTGAAGAGAACACAGAATCATCTAAAGGCTGGACTGAGGGTCTGAAACGTTGTGGACCCTAAGACCCAGTTACCCCAGAAGTAAATGGCCCAAAGTCATTTCTATTACTACATTTTAAGTTTAACCACTGTAACACGTTAACTAAACTACCACTGATCACTCTGTAGAGTAAAGGCTATAATAAAGTCTAGTTTTATGCTTATTTAGTTGAATGATGAAAATAGATCTTCATCCACCGTTCTCTTTTATCCTGGTCGTGCACTCCTCTACAGAGAGAGCTACTGCCTATCAGTGAATCAGTTGTTTCAATGTATTTGTACTTTATCTGTACTTCACGCTCTGTTCAGAAGGATTCTGACCGTTGTTTATCAGCTGATCGGACGTGGTCTTCTTGTTCTGGAGCGTGTGAGTCAGGAGCTGCTTCAGATTTCGTTACAATCCTTACAACTGTTTGAGGTCTTAATTTAAGATGTGAAAAAAAAATCTAAACTAGCAGAAATCAAAAGGTTTAAATGCGCCCTGTGTTTATTCCTCCCGTCTTTAGCCGCTCTGTCTCCCACAAAGGAAACGACCATATTTGGATCACAGCGTCATCTCGGTCACAGCCTTTCCTGCTACACGTGGATACCAAACACGTCAGTATTAGGAGTGTGACAATATATCGATTTTCCGATATATCGCGATATTTTTGCGGGACGATACGATACCGATACATTTTATGCCGATATCGATACTTTTGATGACGTCATGCATACTAATGAGCTACGTCATGCATACTAATGAGGCAGCAGTGCTCCACTGTTTTCACAGTCAATAGAAGCCAACAATGATCAAGAGAATTCAGTCAGACCAGCAGGGGGCAGCACTACAGTTTTAAGCACTTGGACCAAACACTGTCACACAAATAAATTACTTTTAATGATAGTTTTTATAATTATAAAGAAGATACATTTGGGGTTGATTTATTACTTTTAAATAGAACTGTGTTTTCTTGTTTATTTAAATGTAAATAAGTCACTGACGGATCTATAGACTCAGTGAGTAAGTCGGGGATCATTTATAAAAGTGGTACAAAGCACATGGAAAGAAATGTAAATAATATGTTAAAATAGAGGATAAAAGTTGCATTTTTTTTTATCGTGATGTATCGTAGCTTATTTTTGTGCAATATATCGATTATCGCAGTGTCGGCGCATCGTGAGAAAATCGTCATCGTGAGCCATGTATCGCGTATCGAATCGTGAGGTACCCAGAGGTTCCCGCGCCTCCTCAGTATGGGCGTGGTTAATACAAAGGCGGCTGCAGGGGGAACGTCAGGGAGGTCCAGGTCCTTCATGTGTTCAAACGGGACATGAACCTCCTTCTGTTCGATGATGTCTTCATGACCGAGGACGGAGCACCAGGATCATCAGTTCTGTCAAACCTCTCGTGGGTCTGGCACCACAAACATCTCATAGATCTCATAGTTGAAGGCTAGTGCCCTTTTGACGGGAACATCACTATGTCACTGTGAAGGTTTAGCGCCCCCTGTGGGTGAAACAGAAGCTCTCATCCATTGAAATGACTGAAACCAGAGATCGTCTGAGAACTTCTAATTCACGTCGGAAACATTTTTAGGCCCGAGCGGCCTGCCGTAGCGAGGGCCTATTGTAAATGCATTTTAACGAACTCCTCCCAGGGCGTTTCACCAAATGAGCTCCAAATCGCTCCAGCTCATCTCGAGATATGGGGCATCAAAAGTTATCCACATTTTTTGGCTAAGTTTTACGGTTTGTTTGCGGCGAAGCCGCAATCTTTACGAAGAATTTTGCGACTTACCGAAAACAACAAAATGCTCCCATTCAAACAAACGAACTCCCATTAAAAATCGGAAATATACATTTTATTGACCTTTCACCCCCGGACACAACAAATGTGAAAAAGTGAGATTTGGCGAGATAGCGCCCCCTCTAGGCCGAGAAGAAAAAATGCATTATGGAAAAAAAATTAGTTTCTCGGAAATGGATAAAATTCGGCACACAAATAGCTGATGGCATCCCGATCCAAAAAGCCAATGAGACCCATACCGTATTTTGTACGGTGTTGCCATGGAGACGACCGAGGCTTGCCATGTTATTCCAGGACTGACACACATATCACACATTATGCACAATTACAGCTCGTTAGCGCCCTCTGTGAGGAGCTTGTGGACAGTGGTTATTGAAGTACGGCCCGTCAAGGCCGTCCGATGCTGCTTGTGAAATAAAAAAAGATTTGGGGCGCGCTGGCGCCCTCTGCAGGTTGGGGCCATCATTCACATGGAGACACGAAAAATCTCGTTTTGATGTTTACAAAGATTAACGGCTCATCAGGCCAATAAAATGTAGTGTGGCCACGTTGGCGCCTCGGTTATGGCGCGGCAATGGAGGCACTAAGGGAGGCCTCCATTACATGGTTGCTAGGCGACCAACAGGTGGTCGGACATTCTGGGAAAAATCGAGTAATCAGCGCCGAAGGCGCCATTTCTCGCCTTTGCTCTTTTATAATCTCGACCCAGGGTGGCAGCGACGTTATAACCACGTAGGGCGCGGCAGCGCCTCCCGGTTATTGCGGCGGCGACCGGCCAACGAGACCCGCGAGGGCCTCTCGATGCCGCTTGCGGCTTTAATTTTATTTGTTTTATTATACTCAAACTTCAGATACAGCCCTGATCAAAAGTTTAATCACATGTTGCGTGGTTAACAAGGTTCAGAACTTCAATATGGAACAAGAGGGAATGGCAGTGAACATCTGCACAGCAGCCGTTTGACCTTTGCCCCGCACCACCTGAAGCTCCATCGAACATCTCAGGTGGATCAGTAACCATCAGGACCATTCGCCGGTCAGTGTCCCACGCTTGGCCTCTGTCCAAAGTCCAAACGGACAGCTCTGTGGCTCAGGGAGACGAGATCTTTGTTTCTGAAGCTGCAGACGCCTCTGATCCTCCAGCCAGGTCTTCTTTTGGTCTTCAACTTGCCCTTTTGTTCCATAACTGTTACAGGATCACATTAAATAGCTACTTATCACACTGAGTCGAAGCCTCCGCTGTCAAGATGCTGAGGAGACAAGTGAGGATTGCACAGGTGCCTTAGGCTGTCTACAGTAAAAGGACACTCAGGCTGACAATGTTCAGTTTGGCTTCAATACGGAGCAAACTTAAAGCAAAACTGAACATTTCAGAGGGTCCTTTTATTGTAGACAGTTCTGCGTGACCCCGTCAGATCTCGGGAGCTTGAGGGTCTGGATTAGAGGGTTATTGTTAAAGGAGGAAGCAGAGAGGGAGGAGGAGGAGGCAGAGAGGAGAGGAGGAGGAAGCAGAGAGGGAGGAGGAGGAGGCAGAGAGGAGAGGAGGAGGAAGCAGAGAGGAGTGGAGGAGGGAGCAGAGAGGGAGGAGGAGGAAGCAGAGAGGAGAGGAGGAGGAAGCAGAGAGGAGTGGAGGAGGAAACAGAGAGGAGAGGAGGAGGAAGCAGAGAGGAGAGGAGGAGGAAGCAGAGAGGAGAGGAGGAGGAAACAGAGAGGAGAGGAGGAGGAAACAGAGAGGAGAGGAGGAGGAAGCAGAGAGGAGAGGAGGAGGAAACAGAGAGGAGGAGGAAGCAGAGAGGAGAGGAGGAGGAGGCAGAGAGGAGGAGGAAGCAGAGAGGAGTGGAGGAGGAAGCAGAGAGGAGTGGAGGAGGAAGCAGAGAGGAGAGGAGGAGAAAGCAGAGAGGAGGAGGAAGCAGAGAGGAGAGGAGGAGGAGGCAGAGAGGAGAGGAGGAGGAAGCAGAGAGGAGAGGAGGAGGAAGCAGAGAGGAGGAGGAAGCAGAGAGGAGAGGAGGAGGAAGCAGAGAGGAGAGGAGGAGGAAGCAGAGAGGAGTGGAGGAGGAAACAGAGAGGAGAGGAGGAGGAAGCAGAGAGGAGTGGAGGAGGAAACAGAGAGGAGAGGAGGAGGAAACAGAGAGGAGGAGGAAGCAGAGAGGAGAGGAGGAGGAAGCAGAGAGGAGTGGAGGAGGAAGCAGAGAGGAGTGGAGGAGGAAGCAGAGAGGAGAGGAGGAGGAAGCAGAGAGGAGAGGAGGAGGAAGCAGAGAGGAGGAGGAAGCAGAGAGGAGTGGAGGAGGAAGCAGAGAGGAGTGGAGGAGGAAGCAGAGAGGAGAGGAGGAGGAAGCAGAGAGGAGAGGAGGAGGAAGCAGAGAGGAGTGGAGGAGGAAGCAGAGAGGAGAGGAGGAGGAAGCAGAGAGGAGTGGAGGAGGAAGCAGAGAGGAGAGGAGGAGGAAGCAGAGAGGAGGAGGAAGCAGAGAGGAGTGGAGGAGGAAGCAGAGAGGAGAGGAGGAGAAAGCAGAGAGGAGGAGGAAGCAGAGAGGAGAGGAGGAGGAAGCAGAGAGGAGAGGAGGAGGAAGCAGAGAGGAGAGGAGGAGGAAGCAGAGAGGAGGAGGAAGCAGAGAGGAGAGGAGGAGGAAGCAGAGAGGAGGAGGAAGCAGAGAGGAGTGGAGGAGGAAGCAGAGAGGAGTGGAGGAGGAAGCAGAGAGGAGAGGAGGAGGAAGCAGAGAGGAGAGGAGGAGGAAGCAGAGAGGAGGAGGAAGCAGAGAGGAGGAGGAAGCAGAGAGGAGTGGAGGAGGAAGCAGAGAGGAGAGGAGGAGGAAGCAGAGAGGAGAGGAGGAGGAAGCAGAGAGGAGGAGGAAGCAGAGAGGAGAGGAGGAGGAAGCAGAGAGGAGAGGAGGAGGAAGCAGAGAGGAGTGGAGGAGGAAACAGAGAGGAGAGGAGGAGGAAACAGAGAGGAGGAGGAAGCAGAGAGGAGAGGAGGAGGAGGCAGAGAGGAGGAGGAAGCAGAGAGGAGTGGAGGAGGAAGCAGAGAGGAGTGGAGGAGGAAGCAGAGAGGAGAGGAGGAGGAGGCAGAGAGGAGGAGGAAGCAGAGAGGAGTGGAGGAGGAAGCAGAGAGGAGAGGAGGAGAAAGCAGAGAGGAGGAGGAAGCAGAGAGGAGAGGAGGAGGAAGCAGAGAGGAGAGGAGGAGGAAGCAGAGAGGAGAGGAGGAGGAAGCAGAGAGGAGGAGGAAGCAGAGAGGAGAGGAGGAGGAAGCAGAGAGGAGAGGAGGAGGAAGCAGAGAGGAGTGGAGGAGGAAACAGAGAGGAGAGGAGGAGGAAACAGAGAGGAGGAGGAAGCAGAGAGGAGAGGAGGAGGAGGCAGAGAGGAGGAGGAAGCAGAGAGGAGTGGAGGAGGAAGCAGAGAGGAGTGGAGGAGGAAGCAGAGAGGAGAGGAGGAGGAGGCAGAGAGGAGGAGGAAGCAGAGAGGAGTGGAGGAGGAAGCAGAGAGGAGAGGAGGAGGAAGCAGAGAGGAGTGGAGGAGGAAGCAGAGAGGAGAGGAGGAGGAAGCAGAGAGGAGTGGAGGAGGAAGCAGAGAGGAGAGGAGGAGGAAGCAGAGAGGAGGAGGAAGCAGAGAGGAGAGGAGGTGGAAGCAGAGAGGGAGGAGGAGGAGGCAGAGAGGGAGGAGGAGGAAGCAGAGAGGAGAGGAGGAGGAAGCAGAGAGGAGTGGAGGAGGAAACAGAGAGGAGAGGAGGAGTGGCAGAGAGGAGAGGAGGAGGAAGCAGAGAGGAGTGGAGGAGGAAACAGAGAGGAGAGGAGGAGGAAGCAGAGAGGAGAGGAGGAGGAAGCAGAGACGAGAGGAGGAGGAAGCAGAGAAGAGGAGAGGAGGAGGAAGCAGAGAGGAGTGGAGGAGGAAGCAGAGAGGAGAGGAGGAGGAAGCAGAGAGGAGTGGAGGAGGAAGCAGAGAGGAGAGGAGGAGGAAGCAGAGAGGGAGGAGGAGGAAGCAGAGAGGGAGGAGGAGGAAGCAGAGAGGAGAGGAGGAGGAAGCAGAGAGGAGGAGGAAGCAGAGACGAGAGGAGGAGGAAGCAGAGAAGAGGAGAGGAGGAGGAAGCAGAGAGGGAGGAGGAGGAAGCAGAGAGGAGTGGAGGAGGAAGCAGAGAGGAGAGGAGGAGGAAGCAGAGAGGGAGGAGGAGGAAGCAGAGAGGGAGGAGGAGGAAGCAGAGAGGGAGGAGGAGGAAGCAGAGAGGAGAGGAGGAGGAAGCAGAGAGGAGGAGGAAGCAGAGACGAGAGGAGGAGGAAGCAGAGAAGAGGAGAGGAGGAGGAAGCAGAGAGGGAGGAGGAGGAAGCAGAGAGGGAGGAGGAGACAGCAGAGAGGAGAGGAGGAAAAGGAGAGAGGAGAGGAGGAGGCAGCAGAGAGGAGAGGGGGAGGAGGCAGAGAGGAGAGGAGGAAGCAGAGAGGGAGCAGGAGGAAGCAGAGAGGAGGTGGAGGAAAAGGAGAGAGGAGAGGAGGAGGCAGCAGAGAGGAGAGGGGGAGGAGGCAGAGAGGAGAGGAGGAAGCAGAGAGGGAGCAGGAGGAAGCAGAGAGGAGAGGAGGAAAAGGAGAGAGAAGAGGAGGAGGCAGCAGAGAGGAGAGGGGGAGGAGGCAGAGAGGAGAGGAGAAAAATAGATCTTTCTAAAAAGTACTGAATGTAAACATGTGAATTCCTTGGCCGTACGTTATAAGATGTTTTTCTGCTCCTAAATGTAAACACATAAACATAACGGTCCTGATTTATAAGTAAAAGATGCCCCTGTTTCCCACAGACGGCTCAAGGGCTCCACCTGCTGGCCCGGAGGATTAAAGTGACAGTCTGTGAGTTTGTAAAGTGAGGAGAGACAGAGGGAGATTTTAAAGTGAACCATCTTTAACCAGAAAGCGAGTTTGCAAAAGGAGGAGAGCAGGAACAGAAATCGTGATCTCAAATGGCGCAATGAATTATGGGATTGCTCAGAGGTCAATCGGGATCAACTTGACCCGGAAGTATATTTTGACATATGTTTGTATAATACTCAAAACTTACTAACCTGAGTGAGAGGCTCAGGGGGAGGAGACAGAGACGAGTCGCTCTGTTTTTAGACAATGGACATTTGCTCATTTGCTAAGTTGCTAAGTTGCTAAGTTGCTAAGTTGCTAAGTTGCTAATATCGCTAAGCGGCTAAAGGACTTGTTGGTGTCAGAAACAGGACCGAGAACCTCTGGCAGACCCTTGAACATTCCTTCAGTGAAACGGGTCGTGGAGACAAATCACATCTTATTTTTGATCTACTTCATGCCCTTCTAAGTTCTAACGTGTTTATAGTTTATTATTTATTATTTGTTGCATGTTTCATGTTGCACTTGTGATTCCGTCGGGTTCTGAACGAGGAAAAGCTCTGAGTTCATCTGTGAGGGAAATGTTTAACTTCAGCGCCGAGTACGAAGTGCAGTTTCTTTAAGAGCGCGTTATCTTTTCTGATAACGCGCTCGGCCTTGAAGAAACTGACCGACAACTTACATAAAAGCATGTGATCATTAAACAAGACACAAAGAAGGTGCTATTGTACATGTTTTATAGGGTATGTTTATTGTTTCCTGCCGCGTGACATTATTCATCCACAACCCTCGTCACCCCGGCTCATCCTCACCCACCTCCGCTCTGAGGTGAGCTCCACCCTGGACCCGGGGCCGTTTGCCTACAGGCCTAACATCAGAGTGGAGGACGCTGTCATCTACCTGCTGGAGCGGGCGCTCACCCCCCTGGAGCCCGGCGGGAACGCTGTGAGGGTCACGTTCTTTGACTTCTCCAGCGCCTTCAACACCATCAGACGGCGCTGGGGGGAAGCTGGAGGACGCAGGAGTGGATGAACATCTCACCGCATGGACCATCGACTACCTCACGAAACGACCACAATACATGCAGCTGCGCAGCTGAGAGTCTGAGGTGGTCGTCTGCAGCACTGGGGTCCCCCAGGGCACCGTCTCTCACCGTTTCTCTTCACCATCTACACATCAGACTTCACACACAACACAGACAGCTGTCATCTGCAGAAGTTCTCATCGAGGTGGTGGACATCGAGGTGGACATCGAGGTGGTGGACAGTTTCAAGTACCTGGGTGTTCACCTCAACAATAAACTGGACTGGTCCCACAACACCAACGCCCTGTAGAAGAAGGGCCAAAGTGGCCTCCACCTTCTGAGGAGACTGAGGTCCTTCTTCTATGACTCTGTGGCCTCTGCTCTCCACTACGCTGCCGTGTGCTGGGCCCCGGGCAGCACAGAGCGGGACAAGAACAGACTGAACAAGCTGGTCAGGAGGGCCAGCTCCGTCCTGGGCTGCCCCCTGGGGGACAGGAGGGTATTAGCCAAGCTCACCACCATCATGGACAACACCTCCCACCCACTGCACGGGACTGTAGAGGAGCTGAGCAGCTCTTTCAGTGGAAGAAGGAGCAGGTCCTTCATCCCCACTGCCGTCAGACTGAACAACCAGACTGTGAAGTAACTCGTGCAATAATCACTTTATCCTCCACTTGCACCGTGATGTGAACCTGCACTGCTGATACTGACTTTATTTTGTTGAAGTCTTTTCACTTATTATTATTTACTGTCCTCACAAAGTCCTTGTATATGAGACCCCACTGTTTACTGTTTCATTGTTTATTTCTCCTGCCTGAGTGTTTAAGAGCTGAATGTAGCAAGTCATCGTGAGATGAGCACTGTTTGCTTCGGCCTACTCCTTTTTGGGCATTGTTGTGTTTCCCTTTGTCGGACAACCTGGAACGTAAATTGCTCAAATAAACTAAATCAATCAATCAGATCAATAAAGGCTTATCTCACATGTTCACGGAGGCCAAAGCATTTTGAGGATTAAAGTAAAGATGACTTACGTTCTGCTTTACTATCGTACAATTCATATATAGTGTGTATTCAGGAAAGAATCTCCCCACCCAATAAGGCGAGATTTAATTTAGCTTGTGCCATGTGCTAGTGGAAATTAAAACTAGTATATTGATGATCTGTTAATGTGCCACAGTTTCTATGCCTGTAAAACAATCTTTATTCAGGCATATTTCACATTGGGTTTACTGGGAGATGTTTTATCCCGATAAAAGAGCTCCCCCCCCCCCCCCCCCCCCCCCTCCGTCCTGATCCCGGGGATTAGTGTCTGAAATCAGCAAAGGGGGCGGGACTTTTGAAAAGCTATGATGTAATATTATGTTACCTCAGATTAAACTTACACACTGTCACTTTAAAGCTGCGGTTGGCGGTGAAGGAAAACTGAACTGAAGACGATTTACAAACGCAGGGCTTTACTTTGGCAACACGTGGCCGCCACCTGCTGTCGTCACGAGGTGGTGCTCCTCCCTGATCGCAAACGACACTCGTCTTGATAAATTAAGATCATCCTGAAAATGAGTGGAACAAAACACAACGGAAAGTTTAAAAACAAGGTGCAAACGGAACGGATGAGTTTGAACAAAAGCACAAAACACTGGGAGAAAATGACTCCGTTACAGAAACGATATTGATTCGAGTTATTTTAATTCACAAAGAGGCCGTTTTCCGGATGTGGCAGAATAAAGTCTAACATTAACCGAATTTGTGCCAATGACGTTTACGCGCGGAGCAATGGCACGCGCTCACGTTTGGCCAGAGCCACGCGCTAAAAAGATTTGCATTTAGGAGGACTAACTAAAGAAACAAGTGTGAAAGCACCCGCTGATACGGCGTCTTCAAAAGGACAATCGAACGAACGCGCGGTGCGTAATGCGCGTGGGAGACTTCTGCGGAGCGGGGAGTGAAAGCCTCATGGACGCAACTCCCAAACCGAACAGCTCGTGTTTAAAGCCCAGAAGAAATAAATAAAAGTCAAGTTATCCTTTATTCATCTCTGTAGAGAAATCTCTGTTTTTTTTATAGATAAATGTTTTCTCTGCATTTTCTTTATTTTAATGTATTTATTTGTGACGTGATTTAAACCAAACCACGTGACTCCGCCGGGGCTCAGTCCTAATGTCAAAGATAGTTATTTTCATTTTTTAATTCCAAACTATAGCTCGGAATTCGATTTTTTTATTTATTTAATTCCTTTTTTAAATCTAGAAGCTTCTAAAGTGGAGATGTTGTCGAGAGGAAAATGCATTTTGAGAAAATAACCCCAGAAATTACAATTTTTTTGAAGAAATTATAGTTTTTAGTAGTTTCATCATGCTTCTACTCGAGTAAAATTATAATGAAGTTTATGTTTCTTACTTGAGTAAAAATATTAGTTTCTTTACCAGCATGAGTAAATTGCGTATTTAAGCAAATGCTTCATAAAGTATCGTCTCGTGCTCCTTTAGAATTGTTTTCTTTTTCTCCATTTTCTTGATATTTTCTTTGTAATTATTATATGTCATGATTTCCTCTGGACTTTATGTTTTGTTTCATTGAAAATAAAGCAGACTTTTCCACTCACGCAGTTCCTCACAGTACTCATGTGACATTCCCTCTACTTGAGTACATATTTTGGGTACTCTACCCACTCAGACTTGAATTAAAGACATGGATCTTTTTCTTTGCACCAATGGAAACGTGGGACCACCAAGTGCACGCGCGGTCTCCTTCCTTTACGCGCGTGTCAGAGCTGACCTCACGAACAACCGACTATTACGCACAGAACAGCTCTTTTTGGCACGCGTTTTAGCGAGTGCCACGCGCCGGAAGCCGCGGCTGTCCTCGTGCACTCAACGCATTTCCATGTAAGAGGAAAGAGACAAACAGAAGGGGAACCGCCTGCTGATCAGCGACGCGCGGAATTATGCGCACGCGCCGTGCGTAATGCGCTCCTTCGGGGAGCGGTTTCACTGCAGAACCACCGGCGCAGACAACTGTATTTATAACCACAAACTGGATGGATTTATTTGTTTTAAACGGAAGACTAAAGCGCAACATGCAAATAAAACCAATCAACAGTTTAAAAAAAACATCAACATCATCAATATTCCACTGTTTTCTCAGAAAGACGAAGCAGGCACGTGCACATGTGGTCGTTTATTGGAATAAATTACATTTCTGTACAAATATACAACACATTTACAAACGCCCTGTCATTGTCCGGAGGCCCAAAGGTTCTGCGCGCGCTCACGGCCACGGCCTCCACAGGCTCTGAGGCCCGTAGCTCTGTAGTCCTCCGCTCTGGGCTCCGCTGTGTGGCCCCTCACTCGGCCTCTTGTTCTGTCCTCTGTGCGCGCTCTGGGCCCGGGGCCTCACTGCGCTTTTCTCAGCCTGAAAACGGCCGGTTTTCGCCGCGATGGCGTTTCGTGCGCGCCTCTGCGTCAGCTCCCGCAGCAGCGCTTTGGGACACCTCCCCAGACGCTCGGACTCCAGCGCCAGCGTGGACAGCGCTGCGTCCATTGTCGGCGCCAGCCACGGGGCCTTCCCTCCCGCCTCCAGGAAGTGCGTGGCCCGGTGGAGACAGGCCGAAAAGCCGTCCTGGAAGGGCAGGGGGGGCTGCTCAGGCACGCGGCTGCTCTTGCCCCTTAGGTACAGGACGGTGTGCTCCAGGATCTCCGCCTTCTCCACTCTGCGCTCCGCGGCGCCCTGAAACGTACACAAGTGTTTGAGTGAAGCCCGCGCCGGTAATGGAGCGCGTGCGGGAGCGGGGCAGTACCTGCGCGGGCAGCAGCAGGCTCCGCAGGCGGCCCAGGCTCTGGTTCATCCGCTCCCGGCGCCGCCTCTCCAGCAGCGGCTTCAGAATCTGCACAAAAGAAGCCCAGTCAGACACAACGAGCCCACACTGCCCACATCTACTGACCAAACTGACCACATCCCACACTGCTCACCGACCTTTCACACACTGCCTACATTTCCTGCCCACACACAGGGCCGGGCCCACACTGCCCACAGAGCACAGCGGTTGGGTCACACTCACCTTGCGCTTGGCTTTGGCCCCCTCCAGAGCCTCTAGTCCCATGATCCTCTGCGGCTCCTGTAGTGTCATATCGTCCCGGAGGTCCGCGTGTGTCTGAGCTCCGGCCGCGCGCTTACACCTTTAAGTGCCGTCTTTAGGGCCACGCCCACCTGGCCGGCACAGGGCGGGCCTTCAGGGGCCCCCGGGCCCGGCGCTGTTCATTCACATGTGACCTGATTTATTGTCCTGAAGTAACGCAGCAAAACACGACTCAGTGACTCAATGAAAGTGAGGAAAGAGCTCAATTTAGATCCGTTTTGGTCTTAGCTTTCAAATGAGGCGTTACTCTGGCCTATAGCCTGTGAACTTATGGATTTGGGTAAAGCTGAACTGGACAAAATGCACTCAGTTCAGGCGGGGGTTGAGAAGTTAATATGTGTCCTGAAGTAAAAGCAAAACTAAACTTTACAGTGAATTATTTAGCCTAAAACGGCCGCTGCGTAAAAGCATTAAAACAATTACGTAGAAAACTTTGAATTAAAAACGTAATAAATAAAAGAATCCAAACTGTGAGTGTTTCTGTGAAGTTCAGCAGAGTCTCCTTTGGGCCATCAGGTCCGAATGAGAACATAAAGTCTAACATTAACTGAATCTGTGCCAAGGACATTTACGCACGAAGCAAATGAACTCAACAGCAAAGGCACGCGCTCATGTTTGATGAAAGCCACGCGCTAAAAGCGTGTCCTCGTGCGCTCGGCTCATTTACACTTTAGAGGAGTAAAGAGAGAAGAAAAGAAGCAGAACCGCCCGCAGCGCGTAAGCAGAAGATACAACTCAGTGACGCGCCCCGCTGTCTCTGAACCGAACCCGTGTCTCAGATCAAACCCCGGGCGGGGAGAGCCGTGCACCGGGCGGTGAGAGCCGTGCACCGGGCGGGGAGAGCCGTGCACCGGGCGGTGAGAGCCGTGCACCGGGCGGGGAGAGCCGTGCACCGGGCGGTGAGAGCCGTGCACCGGGCGGGGAGAGCCGTGCACCGGGCGGTGAGAGCCGTGCACCGGGCGTACGGTGCGCTCAGATCCTACACCGAGTCAGGAGGGGGCACATGATGCACCAACTTTAACTAAACACTAAACAGCAGGACCAGTTTTTAACAGCTCGAATCGCAGATTCTCCTCAGTAGTGATTTAACTTTGTATTATTTGCCCCCATACTCCATTACTGTAAGCAGTGTTGATAAATGTCCACGCGCCGTTAACTTTTTACGCACGTGTCGGAGTTGTACCTTCTTGGAACATATGGTTAGTTTTATGGTGACACTGTGGCACCTGAGTGCGAGCCGCGCGTGGGAACCAGAAGTGCCACCGCTGCACTCACCCTTTAACCCTTTAACTCTGTCTTTCACTCAGTGAGGAAACCCGAGGGGCCAAACATTTGGAAACAGACACTCTTTCAGCTGCTGGTGGAGTTAAAGGTGTTCCAGCCCAACAAGAGGAACACAAACACGTCGCTGCATTTGCTCCATTCCAAAGTTTACGCACAAAACAGTCTGAGCTACAGTCACGTGACCAGAAAACATGAGTGGCACAAAAACGGCACGCGCTCTTGTGGTTGAGAGACACGCGCAGAAGCTGTAGGTGTCCACGTGCCCTTTGGTCATTACCATTTAAAAAGGGTGAACTGGGAGAAGAGGAGAAGTGTTGAACCGCCCGCTGGTGTGGACTCGTTACGCATATGCGCCATGCGTAATGCGCTCTTTTGGAGAGCGGTTTCACAGCAGGACGATGGGATCCAACTCGGTTTAAGAAGGAGACAGGAGCCCCCAGCCATTAGATAATGGTGAGCTCAATAACGTCTGATCTTAGCTCAACGTCACTGATTATGCTTCATCAGCAAAACCTTAAACACAGAAACTGCGCGCGCTACAAAACCATCACTGACCAGTGAAGACAATGTGAAATGTTAAACTTCTTCTCAATAACAGAAGGACGCAGCGCACGTGCGCATTTCTCCCACAGAGTGAGACAAACTGCTCTGACCAAACACCGGTCCACCCGGGGGGCGCGCGCTCAGGGATTGTCGCCTCGTGCGAAAACATCCGACCTGTTGCGCACGTGTCAGAGCTGGCCCTCGGAGACACTTTGCACCTTAGTGCGAGCTGCGCGTGGGAACCTAAAGGTGCGAGAGCCTCTCAATAGTTTTTACATTTGGTAAAGAAGTCAGGACTCTCCAACTCTTTACCAAAGGCACAGAGGTGTCCACGCGCCGCCGTCATTTACATTTGAGAAGAGCAGACGTGTGGCCTCGTGTTCAACTACAGAGTGTGAAGTCTCACAGGCTCCTGGAGCGGAGTGTGCCCAATGACAAAGAGACAGACACAGGTCTGATAGAAAACAGTACGATGTGTACGGCTCTGTGGCGTCACTATGTATATCTATATATATATGTGTATATATATATATATATATATATATATATATATATATACACACATATATATATATATATATATATGTCTGTATGATATTTCCACTCGAAGACTCTGCACCTGATACTTTCAATGATATGATATCGGCCTTTTTAAAGGTGAGGCAGGTCAAATGTAATGTTTTTTTTATTTTGTATTAATCTTCAGTGTGAGCCACATGAGCCACATGAGCAGAAATATCAATATTAAATGAGAATTAGACACAGCAAGACTTTCGGGGAAATCCATGTAGAGTTATTTAATGTGTTTTAATCTAAATCAAATCAACACTCAATAACATTTAATCTAATACATAGAATCAAACACAAGCATTTATTCTATTTGAGATAATTTTGGACAGAATCTTAAATGTTACGCAGTGACTTTAATGCTTTTCAACGACATTTAAGGCCAGAGCTGCCGGTGAAAAGGTTCATACGGACTTGAATATACTGTAATGCTTTAAATGCCATTTTCATCCATCCATCTTCTTCCACTTGTCCGTTGCCGGGTCGTGGGGGCAGCTGTTGGAGCTGCACCAGCCCCTATAGCGCCCCCTGCAGGTGGTGGGTCCACAGAAGGACGGCCTCATGGTTCTACCCGGGCCTGTTGGTCTCTCATAAGGGGCTTCTGAACCGCTCTGTGTCTGACCCGTCACACAGGACCTGTTTGCCCTGGGAGACCCTACCAGGGGCACGAAGCCCCCGACCACAGAGCTCCAGGATCATTCAGGCTCAAACCCTCCCCCACGTTAAGGTGGGGGCTCCAGCAGCGGCCATTTTAATCCATTAATACCATATTTTTAATGCCACAACTGCAAAAAGAAAAGCGATTCATTTTTTGATAAATAACAAGATACTGGATAATTAATGTTTTCTTTTTTCACTCAAAATATGTTGAGTATTTGTACGTAATGAACCTCGTGGCCCAGCGGCTGCACGAGTGGTCCGCATGGCGCCTGTAAGTTTCATCACGGTGGGCTCTGGCGCTCCAGGGTCAATCGTTTGGCAGGTTTTCTGATGAGAGGCTCCGTCAGCCGAGAAAACCTGCCAAACAACTGACCCTGGAGCGCCAGAGCCCACCGTGATGAAATGTAAAGGCGCCATGCGGACCACTCGTGCAGCCGCTGGGCCACGACGAGTTAAAAAACGCACAATTCAATGCTTTTTAATGTCCCTCGGAAACCCTAGTGTAGATATCAGTGAAACTCCTGCTTAAACATTTAACTGTTGCCTTGCTCTTTGAAATTCAGAATAAATCAGGAATGAGATCAGATCCTTATGTGGAGATATCGTCGCCAAAATGTGAGAAAAATGCATTTCGAGAAACATGGAAACAGTGATTGAACCCGTGACTGTGAAGATCGTTTCCAGGTGAAAGTTCACGTGTTAAAAGGAGACCACAGTGGACCAGAACCTCCTTTACTGCTCCACTCACCCTCCCAATGAAGCAAACGCTGTGAATACACATGAGTTTATTGTAAAAGAGGTAGAGATTACAGATGTGGACTGTACAGAAGAGACGCACGGTCGCACACTCGCTCCGGCTGACGCACACTCGTCACACGCACACACTCGTCACACACACATCTTTGGGTTTTCGGCTTCTCTCCTGCCTCTGGCTAATGCATTCCCTCAGTGAGCCGGGGCCAGACCAAACCAAGACACGAGAAAACGGCAACGATATAAAATAAAATAAATGTGTGTTCCCCCCCCCCTCCCACACACACACACACACACACACACACACACACACACACACACACACACAAACACACATCAGTAACAGGTTAAAGGAGACACAGAACCTCAGCTGTGATATGTACGGTTTTATCATTTGTGTGTGTGTGGGAACATCCCTGTGTCGCTTGGGGCGCCCTCCGCTGGACGGAGTGGGAATTAAAACGAGACGCTGCAGGTGAATAACAGAACAGATGAAACTTCTGCTGCAGATTACCGACATAAATATCCTTTAATGTTTTCTTATATGGCAAACTTGACTATATGGACGGGGTCAGATTTAAATTTTGTGACAAAGTTACAAATATTTTCAATGAGTAGATTTTGAATCTTACTTCCTGGTTCGACCTAATTTCGCAATAAAATCCAAGAAATGCAATTTTTTTTCTAGAAAGAGTGTGGGACATTTTGAGAGCACTACTTTTCCCTCCCTGGACTTACAGCAGAGGTGGGAGTCGATCACTTAATCCAAGTCTCGAGTCAAGTCCAAGTCGTGAAGGTCCAAGTCTAGTCGAGGGCTGGGAACCGTTGGTACAACCGGTATCGAAAAAAGAAAAAAGTGGGAACCATAAAAATGACTGTTTTGACAGTTTTGATGTTGTTAAAGTGACATTTTTTCCCCTTGCGTTTTTTGCCACGGTTTCTCCTAATTTTCTTTAATTCTTTCCAAAATGAACCCTCATCTTCACACATTTCCTGACATTGGAAATAAACCCGATATTCTAAATGTGCAGATCTTCCACACATTATTGTTCCATTTTCTGGTCCGAGACGAGATATATTTCAGTGTAGGTCAAAAACGTCAGCATTAAGCCTCATTTTCACGGTTGGACTTTTAATTCTTCTTTACAAAATATACAAGTGCTTCCTCGAAGTTTAGCCATTTTGAACATTTACTATCAAACTTTTAAAAATCTAATGGATTTGGATTTAACGTCTAATAAACATTCAAAAGCCACACAATGGTTCCAGTCCATGTACAAACTGGGACAGCATTTTAAGGCAGGGGGCCCGGGGGGCAACTGCAGACAAATTGAAACAAGAGTCTTTTAAACACGAGTTGCTTTTCCTGCAGACTGAAGGATAAATATAAAATAATATTTGTATTTTCTGACAGTTTTTCTGTCCGGGGTTCCCCTGTAACGCCCCAGCCCCTGTATACTCGGATGCGCCCCTGCTCAAAGTAGATTCCGCGCAGCCTTCAGTCCTGCCGTCACTGGGCTCTGTGTGGCTGCGGAAAATGGCGCCTAAAGGCGGTAACCTTTGTGTGGACTGATCTTTGCCAATCCAGCTCTTACCGCCTCGTAGTTCCGGTGGGGGCTGCCCGTCTGTGCCGTAGCTACGCTCCATTGTTCCTAAAGTTTGGCCTTAATAAAACTAATATAAATCTTCATCTCTTCACTCACTGCAGAAAACTTTTAATGCACCCAAAGAAACTTTTCCTCCTGCCTTTTCGCGTATTGATTGATTGATTGATTGGACGCGAAAAAGCACGCGGTTAATTAAATCAATAATAAATATAATGTTACGGAAGGTCACGGAGAGTCACTGGCCTCAAGTCCAAGTCAAGTCACAAACAGGAGAGTCCAAGTCAGGGGTGTCAAACGTACGGCCCGCGGGCCAGAACCGGCCCGCCAGTGGGTTCAGCCCGGCCCACGGGATAAATATGCATTATTAAAGAAGAATAAAATTAATTTTCTTTAAAATTTGCAGTTCTTATATTGTCCGCTTGGGGCGCTGTGTTTGAGTCAGTTCTATCGCTTTACCTGCTTTTTCTGTTGACTCTGGCGCCCTCTTCAGTGAAATGTCTTTGTCAAAAAAGAGAAAAGTGGACAAAGAGTGTCGGATTTTTCAAGAAAAATTTATACAGTGATCCTTATTTTATCGATTGATATAGTTGATAAATGTTGACATCTCTTTTGCAAGAAAAAAATAAGACTTGAAAAGAGGACCATTCACTCTAATGAAGACTATGTAGCACTTTGAGAAACTTGTAAAGTGTATGCTGTAATGTTTTATTTTCCTGTTTACATTACATGTGGCCCGCGACCCAAAATGAGTTTGACACCCCTGGTCTAAGTCAAGTCTTTGTGGGGCGTCGGTCAAGTAAGTCTCAAGTCCTAAACATTGTGACTCGAGTCTCACCTCTGGGACACGGGACAGAACGGCGTGACCGCACTACGGGGAACAGCGTGGACATTAAGAAGCGTTCGAACTGATCACAGAATAAGTTAGTGTTTGCGCCCTCTGCTGGCGAAGTGTCAGAGAACCGAGAGGTGAAATCGAAAATGTGCTGAGCGTAATGTGTCTCCTCAAAGGTTAGTCCAAAAGTAGCGCCGCACCCGCCGGGCGACGCCCACGACACCCACGCACTCGGAAAAACAAAAGACTTAATGCTGAGTGGTTTTTAAAGAGAAACGGCAGCCCAGTGGTTAGGAGGTCAGTCCTCGAGGCGCTCAGTCCGAGTGGTCCGACGGGTCGCTGTGAGGGGGGGTCCCGGAGGGCGGCGTGCTGCGGCCCGGCCAGCCCCCGTTGGCCTGGAAACACACGGGACAAGCCTTTTAAAGAACTACGCACAAGCGCCGTCCATCACAAACGTTTCAAATGACCATGCAGACAATTAGATTAAAGAATGAAATAAGAATCAATATTTAACATTATGTGAAATAACTGCAGTTGTAGTTTTTAACAAGACTTGGGGCTTTGGTTTTCGGTTACCTGTCCTCCCATTTGGTAAGCAGACGGATCTCCATTGACAGGAGGAACTCCCAGAAACATGTCAGCGGAGCCCGAGAGAGAGAAGGAGCCCGAGCCTGCGACACAACAGAGCCACAGTCAGGACAATCAAGGTGCTAGAGATGGGCATCGAAACCCGGCCTGGTCCACCTGAGCTCCAGCCTCAATGCTTCTGTACCTGTGGAGTTGGGGCGGGGTTTGTCTCTGTACCTGTGGAGTTGGGGCGGGGTTTTGTCTCTGTACCTGTGAAGTTGGGGCGGGGTTTTGTCTCTGTACCTGTGGAGTTGGGGCGGGGTTTTGTCTCTGTACCTGTAGAGTTGGGGCGGGGTTTTGACTCTGTACCTATAGAGTCGGGGCGGGGGTTTGTCTCTGTACCTGTGGAGTTGGGGCGGGGGTTTTGTCTCTGTACCTGTGGAGTCGGGGTTTTGTCTCTGTACCTGTGGAGTTGGGGCGGGGTTTTTACTCTGTACCTGTGGAGTTGGGGAGGGGTTTTGACTCTGTACCTGTGGAGTTGGGGCGGGGGTTTTGTCTCTGTACCTGTGGAGTTGGGGCGGGGGTTTTGTCTCTGTACCTGTGGAGTTGAAGCGGGGTTTTGTCTCTGTACCTGTGGAGTTGGGGCGGGGTTTTGTCTCTGTACCTGTGGAGTTGGGGCGGGGTTTGTCTCTGTACCTGTGGAGTTGGGGCGGGGTTTGTCTCTGTACCTGTGGAGTTGGGGCGGGGTTTTGTCTCTGTACCTGTGGAGTTGGGGCGGGGTTTTGTCTCTGTACCTGTGAAGTTGGGGCGGGGTTTTGTCTCTGTACCTGTGGAGTTGGGGCGGGGTTTTGTCTCTGTACCTGTAGAGTTGGGGCGGGGTTTTGACTCTGTACCTATAGAGTCGGGGCGGGGGTTTGTCTCTGTACCTGTGGAGTTGGGGCGGGGTTTTGACTCTGTACCTGTGGAGTTGGGGCGGGGGTTTTGTCTCTGTACCTGTGGAGTCGGGGTTTTGTCTCTGTACCTGTGGAGTTGGGGCGGGGTTTTTACTCTGTACCTGTGGAGTTGGGGAGGGGTTTTGACTCTGTACCTGTGGAGTTGGGGCGGGGGTTTTGTCTCTGTACCTGTGGAGTTGGGGCGGGGGTTTTGTCTCTGTACCTGTGGAGTTGGGGCGGGGTTTTGTCTCTGTACCTGTGGAGTTGGGGCGGGGTTTTGTCTCTGTACCTGTGGAGTTGGGGCGGGGTTTGTCTCTGTACCTGTGGAGTCGGGGCGGGGTTTGTCTCTGTACCTGTGGAGTCGGGGCGGGGGTTTTGTCTCTGTACCTGTGGAGTTGGGGCGGGGTTTTGACTCTGTACCTGTGGAGTCGGGGCGGGGTTTGTCTCTGTACCTGTGGAGTCGGGGCGGGGGTTTTGTCTCTGTACCTGTGGAGTTGGGGCGGGGTTTTGTCTCTGTGGAGTTGGGGCGGGGTTTTGTCTCTGTACCTGTGGCGTTGGGGCGTGGTTTTCTCTCAGTACCTGTGAAGTCGGGGCGGGGTTTTGTCCCTGTACCTGTGGAGTTGGGGCAGGGTTTTGTCTCTGTACCTGTGGCGTTGGGGCGTGGTTTTCTCTCAGTACCTGTGAAGTCGGGGCGGGGTTTTGTCTCTGTACCTGTGGAGTCGGGGCGGGGTTTTGTCTCTGTACCTGTGGAGTTGGGGCGGGGTTTGTCTCTGTACCTGTGGAGTTGGGGCGGGGTTTTTACTCTGTACCTGTAGAGTTGGGGCGGGGGTTTGTCTCTGTACCTGTGGAGTTGGGGCGGGGTTTTGTCTCTGTACCTGTGGAGTCGGGGTTTTGTCTCTGTACCTGTGGAGTTGGGGCGGGGTTTTGTCCCTGTACCTGTGGAGTTGGGGCGGGGTTTTGTCTCTGTACCTGTGGGGTTGGGGAGGGGTTTTGACTCTGTACCTGTAGAGTTGGGGCGGGGTTTGTCTCTGTACCTGTGGAGTTGGGGCGGGGTTTGTCTCTGTACCTGTGGAGTTGGGGCGGGGTTTGTCTCTGTACCTGTGGAGTTGGGGCGGGGTTTTGTCTCTGTACCTGTGGAGTTGGGGCGGGGTTTTGTCCCTGTACCTGTGGGGTTGGGGCGGGGTTTTGTCTCTGTACCTGTGGAGTTGG
This sequence comes from Proterorhinus semilunaris, assembly GCA_021464625.1. Lineage (NCBI taxonomy): Eukaryota > Metazoa > Chordata > Actinopteri > Gobiiformes > Gobiidae > Proterorhinus > Proterorhinus semilunaris. Next base: position 2,903,390 of record CM038350.1, on the reverse strand, counting down.
GGCGGGGTTTGTCTCTGTACCTGTGGAGTTGGGGCGGGGTTTGTCTCTGTACCTGTGGAGTTGGGGCGGGGTTTGTCTCTGTACCTGTGGAGTTGGGGCGGGGTTTGTCTCTGTACCTGTGGAGTTGGGGCGGGGTTTGTCTCTGTACCTGTGGAGTTGGGGCGGGGTTTTGTCTCTGTACCTGTGGAGTTGGGGCGGGGTTTTGTCTCTGTACCTGTGGAGTCGGGGCGGGGTTTGTCTCTGTACCTGTGGAGTTGGGGCGGGGTTTGTCTCTGTACCTGTGGAGTCGGGGCGGGGTTTGTCTCTGTACCTGTGGAGTTGGGGCGGGGTTTTGTCTCTGTACCTGTGGAGTTGGGGCGGGGTTTTGTCTCTGTACCTGTGGAGTCGGGGCGGGGTTTGTCTCTGTACCTGTGGAGTTGGGGCGGGGTTTGACTCTGTACCTGTGGAGTTGGGGCGGGGTTTTGTCTCTGTACCTGTGGAGTTGGGGCGGGGTTTTGTCTCTGTACCTGTGGAGTCGGGGCGGGGTTTGTCTCTGTACCTGTGGAGTTGGGGCGGGGTTTGTCTCTGTACCTGTGGAGTTGGGGCGGGGTTTGTCTCTGCACCTGTGGAGTTGGGGCGGGGTTTTGTCTCTGTACCTGTGGAGTTGGGGCGGGGTTTTGTCTCTGTACCTGTGGAGTTGGGGCGGGGTTTTGTCTCTGTACCTGTGGAGTCGGGGCGGGGGTTTGTCTCTGTACCTGTGGAGTCGGGGCGTGGTTTTGACTCTGTACCTGTGGAGTTGGGCGTGTGGGGAGAGTCCTCGCCCGGCCTGGCTACCAGTGCTGTTTTCATGGCGTAGATATTGGCCTCCTCCTGGAACTTGCCAATGTTTTTCTTGTAGCGAATCCTCTTGTTTCCAAACCAGTTCGACACCTGCAAACAAACCAAAATATATTCAGACGTAAAACCTATTTTGGCTTCATCACTAGGCCAGTTTCAATGTCCACGTCATATTACATTTTTTTTAATTTTAAACACAAACTCTCATGTCAAACTACAGGGTTCAGAGGGAAACATCGGGGTGAAAACATCTCCTCTGGGATTTTTTTTCCTTGTTCTGAGATTAAAATATTCCACAGCCGTGTCAGAACCCCAGGCAACGACAGAATAGATACTTTATTTTCAATAGACAAAATAAGAGCAAGTTTATCGATTGCTCCTCTGAGTCCAGGGTCATTATTGGGGAAACAGCTCCTCCTGGTGGTCGTGTACCCTTTGTGACTTCTTTAACCTCTTAACCCACACCAGAACCGAGCTAATTTTCTCCAGTTTGGCTTTACCCAAATTTTAAAACTTCAAAACGGCAACAAAAAAAGCGATGAAAAAAAAAAAAAGGGACGACAATGTGGCAACAACGTGAGGAATGAGCTCCATTTAGATGAGTTTTGTAGGTCTCAGCTTTCAAATGAAGTGTTACACTGGCCTACAGGCTGTGACCTTGCCCGTTACCTGAGACATAGTGATGCCGCACTGCTTGGCCAGCTCCTCTTTGGCTTCTTCGCTGGGGTAGGGGTTGGACAGGTGGGAGTAGAAATACTCGTTCAGAACCTCCGTGGCCTGTTTGCTGAAGTTACGCCTCTTGCGCCTGATCACATAAAAAAAATAAAAAATAAAAAAAAAGTGTTATAGACTGACGTGTTCATAGTAGACGACGGGCAAGTCACAATTTACATCGTTTGAGTCACGATTATTGTGGGAGAAAATATTGCGATTATTCACGATTATCGACCGAATGAAAGGAAACAACGGATATTTTTAGGTTTTGTCTTAAAAATTCCTTTTAATACTTGAACTTGTAAACACTGTTTCTAAAAATACGTTTTCAAGTTTTTCCATTAACCGTTAACCGAGGCCCTTAGCGGTTAATGCTCGGTTAACCATTAGTGTGCGCACTAACCAACCATTTTCATTTTCATTGTGAACACCGTTATTAAATGGCTGTTGTGGGGTACATGTGGGGGCTGATGTTTGGGAGCGCCCTGGCGGTCTCTGGTGGTGCAAAAATGTATTACAAGTATTTTTAATGGCACGGCACATGATACGCGCCAGTTAACCGGTTAACCGTGGACACCCCTACAATAAACAGGCCTACACTGAATAATACAAAACAATGTCAACTTTACTACTTTATAATGACCATCATTATTTTATTATACATCATTAGGCCACAGTCTAGGCGAGGTTTTATGTTCTCATCATTATTAGTCAGATGTTTTGATGAACAGACGAAGGAAACGTGTAGCAGCGTGTTCACGTTACTTTCTGTTTGTTATGCTGAAACAGAGAAGAGCACTTTTGCTTTTTGTTTTCCCCCTGAGTCAAGTGTGGCCGTTCCCGAACATTTGGACAACTTTATTTATTAAGCAGTTTGTTACCTTGACTTCTCCAAGACGTTTCATAGTCGAGGCCTTTTGCGGCAACTTTCCCACGACAGGATTTACTTATTTATACCGTTTCCGATACCTATACTAAAGTATTTGTCATATAGAACCAGAAAACAGAGCAATGACGTGTGGATTTACAATATCGGGTTCATCTCCAATGTTAAGAAATGTGTCAATAAATTTGGTAAAAATTGAAGGAAATGGGAACCGGTGTTAATTTCGTCGAGTAAAATATTTAGTCTTAATTTTAGTCAAAGTGATTTTTCTGACGACTAAAATTGGACTAAAACTAAATTAAAAGTTTTTCATGCGACTAAAACTATGACTAAAATGTCCAGATATTTTCGTCGACTAAAATGAGACTACATAAAAATGAAAAGGAGAGACTAAAATCATCCAAACTTCTATTGACCGTCTGAAAGAGCCTCATATCATGTAACTTCACTGCCAAAGGAGCAGCTCTGAGCTTTGTTCATGAGGAGCAGCTCCATGAAGCAGGACCTCCATTAAATATGATTATAATGAATATTATTAATACAAAGTCGACTAAATGTGTCTTAAATTTAGTCGACTAAATCTCGACTAAAATTGAATTACATTTTCGTCAAAAGACTAAAACTAAATTAAAATATGTTGTCAAAATTAACACTGATGGGAACAAATTAGAAATAAAAATAATGAGAAAACAAGTCACTCCCTTTAATGTCGTCCCTGGACCAACAGCATTAAAACCTGGATCTAAAGATGAAAGATTTATTCCGGGCACCTGCTCTTGATACTTTTATTTTTTCAAAGTAGCAGCTAAACGTTTTCTCCGATACCGTCCCGATATGGTTCAACGGCGCCCGGCCCGGAGAGGGAACGACACTGCGCGTGACCCTTCCGTGGGGCGGCGTGTGAGGGAGTACCTGGCGTCGAGGAAGCGGGAGCGCAGGATCATGACGGCCTCGCAGGTGCTCTGCTTCAGCTGCGTCTGGATGGAGCTGAACTTGCGGTGGATGATGTTGACCATGCGCTCGATCTCGCGGGGCGTGACGGGCCGCGTGCGGGACTGCTCCCTCAGCAGGTTCATGACGTGGGTGGTGAACTCCGTGCAGGCCTGCCGGGCACACGCCGGGCATGTTAGCACAGCCTCGTCTCCAACGGAGAGGCGGACATTTTTAATCAAAGCGCGGCCATTTTAAGGCCAAAGACGCACATTTCATTTTCTAAGATTCTGACTGAGAAGAAATGTCGATGTTTCAAACTCTGTTCGTAAAAATAGCATTTCAGTTTAGTTTTTATGCCAGTTTGAATCAAGTTCAGTGCTTTTTAATCTCATAACCCCCACCTGAACCGAGTTTGGCTTTACCCAAATCTAAAAGCTTTAAAAAAAATACATAAATAAAAGAGCCAAAATAGCAGAGCAAAGATTTAATTTATAAAATAAAAAAAATAAAATGTATTTACGAAAAAGCCACAAGAACGTGACAAAAACACATTAAAAAGGCGCAAACATTTTTTAAAAACTCAGACAAAAACATGACAAAAAAAAAAAAATACAGAAAAAGTTATGATCAGATTTTTTTTTTTTTACCAGGACAACAAAACAAAACAAAACAAAAAATCAAGAGTTTTGTAGCTTTCAAATTTGGCTGTAAACTCTTCAGTTAAGAAGCTTTTAGATTTGGGTAAAGGTGAACTGGGGAAAAGCGCTCTACTTTGGGCACTAACCCTGAAAGAGTTACTCTAATTACTTTAATATAATTTGCATTTTAAAGTAATTTCAGGCGCAAATCATTAAAATCAGGGTAATTTGTGTTTGTTTGGAAACTATATTGACATTTGACTTTGGGACCCCCCCCCCCCCCCCCCCCCCTCATTACAGACAGATGAGAACGTGTGTTTTGTGCTTCCGTCTATTGCAAAAGCAAATTTAGGGAAATGATCTGTAAAAATGAGCAGCTTTTGTTGTTTGTAAAGAAATAAATCAGGCCTTTAATCCATAGTTAATCCATAGTTAATCCATAGTTAATCAATAGTTAATCAATAGTTAATCCATAGTTAATCCATAATTAATCAATAGGTAATCAATAGTTAATCCATAGTTAATCAATAGGTAATCAATAGTTAATCCATAGTTAATCAATAGTTAATCAATAGTTAATCAATAGTTAATCCATAGTTAATCCATAGTTAATCAATAGTTAATCAATAGTTAATCCATAGTTAATCCATAGTTAATCCATAGTTAATCCATAGTCAATAACATACATGGGTTTGAGCCGCGTCCCGCTCAGTCGTACCTGCTCGTACTTCTCCAGCTCCGTGTGGTAGATGTTGCGGATCTGGCTGAGCTTGCTCTTGTAGTCCGAGTGCTCCAGGGAGCTGTCGGGAGACATGCCCCCGGCGCTGGTGGCTGCGGACACCGCCGCAGCAGCGCCGCCGCCCTTCTCCGGCCCCGCCACGCCCTCCGCCAGCAGCATGTTGTCCAGGCGCACCAGCTGGGGGTCCTGGGGCTCCTCCTCAGGGGCGTTTCTCATGGACAGCCCTGACACGACAGCACAGTCACCGTTCATTTATTACGTACCAGATCAGGGATTAGATTTGCCCTTCGGAAAGTTCACTCTGAGAGACGGGAAACAGCTTTTATAGACACTAGGCCCGGACGAACGAGAGTGTGTTTGAGAGTGTGCATGTAGCCCAAGCCTACAATCCGGTGTGGCTTGTTTACATGCATGAGACCCATATGTGTTCATTAACATGGACTGTCCCGACTGAATAAACCAATAATAAAATAAATCCTTACAGAGATAAAAGCAAAGTAGGGACAGAGCTTTTGCAGAAAGTCACAAAAACAAACAAACGTCAACATCTTTATACAACATTTACAAAGCTTTAAACTGCGGTGTCTTGAGACGCTTCTTCAACAATAGATTGTTTAGCAAAGGTTTATTCTAGGGCTGGGCCATATCGTATCGCATATCGTTATCGTGATATAATGTTTTGATATCGTTGTAATTTTTTATATCGTTGTGGACACAATATAATTTATGTTACGCTCCATCAGAGCAGCATAAACGGTGACTGTAGAACACGGGGACACAAGCTGAAAAAGTAAAATGAAATGAAGGATGTAAACTGCTCGAGTAGATCATATTTGTGAGACAATTATGCCGTAAAAAGAAAGAAAAAAAAACATTAAATATCACTGAATGAATCTTCCCAATAGGCGTAGGGCTGGGATTTTGAAGTAATTCGTCCATTGTCAATTATATCGTCAAATATATCGTTATCGTGATATTTATTTTTTCATATCATGATATAGATTTTAGGCCATATCGCCCTGCCCTAGTTTATTCTTATTGCAATCAATGCAATTTGCTTTTGTGACCTTTAGAATTGTGATTCTGATTTAAAGACTATACGCGGAGCAGCCGTTACTTATGTCTGCGTCCTCATTGAATCACTTTAGTTCAAAAGTTTGATCAGGACGAACCACGAGATCAAATTATCAAATACATGAATGTGTTAAAACATGAACTATGTTTAGTATCATTTATTTGCAAAGACATCGTTGACGTTTGCAGATTAAAAATCCAGATTCAGTGATAAACACTTATTTGTTTATTAAGGAAATGAAATCAAGTTTGGTTGCAGTATAATCATTGCAAAATGGAATCCGAGTCTCTGCGCCGCTCGTGGGCGGATTCAAAACACTTTAAGGTTTAAGTCTGGCCTGGTCCAAGGAGGAAGATTAAATGTTGAGAATTGAACATAATGGCAGAAATGTTTGTTGTAAATAGACAAAGACGTCCATGAAATTACTCTAAAAAAGTACAAAAAAGTTAATTAATTAAATTAATGTGATTGAATCAGGTCAATAAAACTGCACATTGGTGTCAGAATTATTTAGTGACATTTCTTATATTTTAAAATCTCCATTGGTTTAACATTACACTGAGCTTCTCTTCTCGCAGCACGATCTTGGTCTGTGGTTATACAACGACGAGCCGCCGCACGAGTTCATATTCGTACAAGCAAAATAACCCGTCTGGTAAAAGCACAGTCCGCTGAAAGATCCCAAAACAAAACCCACAAGTGTTGAATCTGGTCACATTAGGGACTAAATCCACACATTAACTATGCATATTTTATTCACCTCATTTCTGTTTAAAGCTACAGGGACAGAATCTGAGACGTTCATTTAATATGTGAAAAAAACAAAACAAATAAAAAGTATCCCAGCAGACAGAAGCCCACAGGTACCTGGGGCATGAGTGCATACCTGTCTTCTCTTTGATCTCGCACAACACGCTGAACAGCGCGGGCTTCATCCGGTGACAGTTCAGGGCATGTTTCCTGCAACAAACCAGAGTCCGGCATTTATAAAGATGACCAGAAACACATTTAAGAGCATGACACGCCAACGATGTCAACAAAGCGGAGGGCGCAGCATGCAAACACAAAAACAACAACACAACTCGGGTTAGCATTAGCGTCGCGGAGCTAGCATTTACATTCAGCAAAGACAGACGTTTCTTGTCACGTATCCTCACGTTTGTTGGTTTATTCGCCATAGCCGGACCCGTGTTTATGACCCATTATCTTAGAACACAATTTGGAAATACTGAACATGTACGACGTTAACTATTTCTGTTAGCATTAGCCGCCTAGCTTCTGTTAGCTTAGCCTCGGATGCTAACAATAACTTGAAATGAGATCGCTTTAGGAAAAGACAGGTGTGGAAGAATAATAAACGCACGTCTGTCACGACCTCGGTCAGCGGCACGCCACCGGGCCGTTTTCGGCGTTTCTGGCGTTTTAATCTTCTCGACAAAGTGGTCTATACAAAAGCTAAACTTTGAGAAACTTTGCCAGAGCGGAGCGAACCCGACAAAAGAGCGAAAATCCGCCGAAATCCCACTAACTTTGCCTGCGCCTCGTCCAAACTCTGGTCCGTGATGGTCATGATCTGCTGCAGGATGTCGCCGATGTCCCTGCGGGGTTCGTGTCCGTTCTCCGCGCCGCCGTCGAGGCCCGAGTCCCCTCCGTCGGCGCGGTGCTGAGACGCCGGGTGAGCCGCGTTGAGCGAGTGCATCCCCGGGTGGCCGCTCATGGCGAGTCCCCGGCCGTTGGAGGCCCCATTGGTGGAGAGAGGCTGCTGCTGCAACATGCTCAGCGACGCACAGTGGCGACGACTGCTGCCCGAGCAGGTCCACAGCATCCGAGGCAGGAGAACCAGCCTCCCCTAGCGACGCACCGGGGGTCACTGCTGCGCGGTCCGCCTGCCGTTTAGCCCCAATGCGCTGGGGAATATCGGACTATTGTGAGGTTTCTACCTCCAGGGAAGGAAGGTTCCATCAGGAGGAGAATTCACTCAGTCTGAGGTCTCCTGGCAGCGGGGGCGACTGGGACTGAAAAACCGAGTGCATTTTCTCCAGTTCGGCTTTACCCAAATCTAAAAGCTTCTCAACTGGAGGGCAGCGGTGTAACGCCTCATTTGAAAGCTAAGACCTACAAAAGTGTGTGTCCCTTGTTGTCCCATTTTTGACTTGTGTGAAGTTAGAAACATGGCAGTACATTTTATTCACAACTTTTCAAACATTTTCATCTGTTACTCTGTAAATCAAACAACAACTAACTGACTAACTACCTTTGGAAACCTTTAAAATGTTATTATCTTGACATAGACTTTTAAGTGTTTAAACAACTGTATATCACCGATGTTGTCTCGGCATCTGATTCGTCCAGTGTTAGTGCGATGCCCATATGAATAAATAGCCTGGTTGCCTTAGTGTGCACAGACACTGAATTTGAATTTTGAATTTTATTTATTTGAATTGGGACAGTGCACATTAATCAACATGTGTTTTTCAACATGTAAATGTACCGGAGTTAGCCATATAGGCTAATTTTCATCTGGAGGATGGTGAGTGAAGTGTCTTGCCTAAGGACACAACAGCAGTAGGCTGATCACCTCAAAAGTGAGTGGAAAAAGTGATATAAATATAGGGCCTGTTTTGCCATTTGGTGGAAAATGGAGTGAACGAGGAAGTTAAGCTTCAGAGATAAATGCAAACATCTGTCTGTTTCCGCTTTCTCTGGGGCCGGGTCACGGGGGCCGCTGTCTGAGCAGAGATGCCCAGACTTCCCTCTCCAGCACACTTCCTCCAGCTCTTCTGGGGGGATCCTGAGACGGCACCAGCGAGTCCTGGGTCCCCCCTGGGCCCTCCGCACAATGGGACCAGGTCTGTGGTCTATTGGTCTAGTAACTCATCCGACTTCTGATACCACGCACAGGCACAGCAGAGTTCTCGCACACAGGTCATGAGGGAAACTCTGATCCGTTCAAATGGACGGGATTTTAAAACATGGAGGCCACAGTCACCGACAGCTCCCGTCGTGCAGGAGAAGAGCAGAACTTTGAGCAAAGTGTTTTGGTGATTGTGCAAAAGGAGCAGCAGGTTCGCGTGATCTGCCTCTCTTGGGACAACACAAGGTCGCAGATGTTTACCATGAGCCACGCAGCACAGTTAGAGATCGTCTCAGGATCCGCTCCCTGGAGACACCAGCTGATGAAAACTGTGTCCGTCATAACAACACAGCTGGGATGGTACGAACGCATCATCGCTTACAGGAAAACAAAACAAAAACACCACTGGCCCGAGAGAGGTTCAGATTATAGCTGCTGAGATCGGCGAAGAGTCGGACTTTTAGAAAAATATGATCATTTAAAGAACTTTTTAGTATCGCCTTAAATTAATTGTGCAAAACCCGATAATACTGTAAAAAGACTGGACGAAACCGAAAGAAAACACATTTCAACAACACCTGCAGCTGTTTCACACGTTGTACTTTATTTGTATACAAAGGTTCAGATCCGACACATGTTCAGCTGCAGGTGTTTCTTTCAGTTTCACACTTTCGCTCAAACTCTGCCCGTTTTCCGCAATTCATTTAAATTCATTTCAAATCTTAAAACTAAAATTCAACAGCAATCTAAATACATGTGACTAGAGCAGCTTCCTGTGGAATCCCAAACTATTCTTGATCAAGCGTTGCTCGTAGTGCTGACTCTCACAACAGTTTATCGGTATTTGACTGAAACTGCAGCAGGTTCAATGACCTTTGCAGAATCTCTCTCTCTGGTTCCTTTTGCAAAAAGCCGCAAGCGCTGAGTCATGAGTCATCTTCACGCTGAGAATAATCAGTGGTGCTGTTATGAGTTTGGACGGATTATGATGCATTCAGGAGCGTAAACACGTTATGAACTATAGTCGAGTTATTACTGCGCTGGAAACAAAGCCTATGGAGGACGTGGCTGCCAAAACAATCAATAAATATATCAATAAATATATCAATAAAATAAAGATAACATTTGCAAATAAATAAATGCATTTATTGTAATAAATGCATTTATTTATTTCCTTATTTTTGTATTGATGATGATTTTTGATGATGATTTTATTTCAGGCAGGCAGGCAATGGGCAACAAAGAAATAATATATACAGTACAGTATGAAAACAGATGATCCATTTCTACCTGAAAGGGAGTGGGAAGAAGATAATTTATTTAATCCCACCCCCAGTTCCCCATTCAGAGCTTAATACATTCAGCTTCACTGTTACTTAGTTCAAGGATTATTATACACATGTTATATCATGGTGGCGTTACCGCCGGTAACAATAATTATTACATTGTAACAAAAATGTACCAACAATGGTAATGGACAATATACTAATAACGGTAAAAGACAAATTACACCAACGATGGTGAGGAACACTGAGCACTTGTAACACTATGAGACGACAGCAATCCAAATAAAGACCCTCATCGCTATATTTGGACCAGACCCCATGTTGGTAAATGGTCTCCACTTATAAAGTGCTTTTCCACCTACATTGGGCTCAAAGCGCTTTACAGTAAGGAACCTCTCACCCATTCATACACCAGTGTACGCAGACGCTGGAGGCAAGGTGGGTGAAGTGTCTTGCCCAAGGACACAACGACAGCATGCACCTTCAGGAGGCGGGATTCGAACCCCCGACCTTCCGATCATGAGACGACCCGCTCTACCATCTGTGCCACCGTCGCAGATATTTGAAACATAAACACAAACATATTTATGTTTCTCTGTTCTCTTTTGTTATACATGTTTTATATAAGGAGTTTTTCTTTTTGCATGTGTTCAATAACCCCCTTGTCATGGGACACATTTATTTGTTTGCGTATATATTTGCGTTACTACTGGACAATGTTGATCATATAGTTGTTGTGTTAACACAATGTGTGATTGCAATATTAGCATCTTGTTCTCGAGGACATGACTCAGTCCTGGTCAGCGTGAAAGCGTTTGTCCAGCGCTCAGATGTTAGTCGTACAGTCTTTAGTACTTTTGTTTTCTTACTTTTTTGTTGTATTTCAAATAGAGTGAAACTGGCGAGCGGTCACTGACGTCATTAATCAGTTTTCCACTCGTCATATTGTCAAGAACATTGGTGCAGATATGATCAGTCAGAGCAGTTCTCTGTGTGCAGGTCTCTGTGTGTGATTAAAGGGACATCGATGGGTTTATGCGATTTTGTTTTCAATCAATATTTAAGTCCCCACAAATAAAGACATCAATATACTCAATAAAACCTTCTATATCTGCACCCGGTGCTCGGGAAATACAAGAGACTAATATGTTTATCCTGTTTAAAAAAAATATTTCTATTGTCACACATTCAAACATAAGATCAATGGCCATTTTATCGACCAGTTTTACATTGAAGTCTCTGTGCACAAACAGAGAAACTGGTTTATGTGGAACATTTGATAAACAAGCTCAAAACTCACACTTTGGTTTTGCTTTATCCATGTTAATAGCTACATTCAGTGCCATCGGTGCAATAGGGATCAGTGCAATAGGGATCAGTGCAATAGTGATCAGTGCAATCGGTGCAATAGGGATCAGTGCAATAGGGATCAGTGCAATAGTGATCAGTGCAATCGGTGCAATAGGGATCAGTGCAATAGGGATCAGTGCAATAGTGATCAGTGCAATCGGTGCAATAGGGATCAGTGCAATAGGGATCAGTGCAATAGGGATCAGTGCAATAGTGATCAGTGCAATCGGTGCAATAGGGATCAGTGCAATAGTGATCAGTGCAATAGGGATCAGTGCAATAGGGATCAGTGCAATAGTGATCAGTGCAATCGGTGCAATAGGGATCAGTGCAATAGTGATCAGTGCAATAGGGATCAGTGCAATCGGTGCAATAGGGATCAGTGCAATAGGGATCAGTGCTCTAAGGCTAAAATGGGACTCTGTGCAATAGGAGGTTGGGCAATGTCTTATGTGTTGCATTACATTATGTATCACCAAAGTACTAATACCGATGATTCCACTGCGTATCTAACCCATAGGCACAAGTTATTGCACACGGTTACACAACACACCGGATCAAGGCGTAAATAAAGTGTTTCCGAAACAGATACTTCACTTTAATCGTACTCAAGTAGAAGTACTGCATGGAAGGGGATTACATGCACTTAACTTCATGAACTTAAATGACTGTTTTGTTGCATTTCTGTGCCTTTTGGATTTGTCCCTGAGAAGAACTGGGGCGCTGCAGACATCGAACCCCGTGCATTATATTTAGCTTTCAGTGCACCGTGTTCTGACGTTCTCTCTGTCGCGCTTCTGAACTGCGCCCTGTCACGAAATGTCAAAGTTCCCTTTTCGGGCCCACGCTTCTCCTTTTCTCTATCAGCTCTAGTCAACAGGATGTGCCGAACCGCAGGCGGAGCGCGCGAAAGCAGCCTGTTTCAACACGCCGCGCGCGCGCTCCGACAGGCTGCGCCCTGGGCGGACGGGCGGACGCTCTGCTCAGGTCGCCCCCCCCCCCCCCCCCCCTCACCCCCCCTCATGTGACAGAGAGAGAGAGAGAGAGAGATGAGGGTGAGACTCATGGCGGTGGGCTGCGCGTGCGGTTGAAGAGAACAGGAAGACGCTCTGCAAACCTTCAGCTTGTTTCTTTATTCTTCTCCAGATCCGCGCGCGTCCCGTCGACATGCCGATTCCGAGGGTTTGACGGCGCGGGATGGACGTGAGGCGTTAACGGTGAGCCCCCACATTTGGGTTTTAGGTTTTGTGTTTTCATTAAAAAGCGTAAAAATAAGTTCATGTGTCGAAAGTACACTGCAAAAAGTAGTGAACTATTAAAGCAGTTTAAATGCCTCAATTTGAGCGAAATAATATAAAAGTGTGACCTGTTTTGACCCGACAATGTCATATTCCGCTTGTTCTGACATGTTTTTTTTTTTTTTTTGACTCGTTTCAATGCATTTTTTTGGTGATTCTCCTCGCCAATGGGTGAAACTGGTCTCATCGCATTGGCAGTTTTACGTTCTTATTTCGAGCAAGATTGACCTAAAGTAAAAAAAAGTCTAACTGAGTGAAAAAACGCTCAAAACAAGAAGAAGATGCGTTTCCTCAATTCAAGTCATTTGAGCCAGTGCTTGGGTTTTGTAGTGTGCACACTGCAAACACGGGTATATCGAGTACTGGCGTGAATGACTTGAGGAAATGTGTTTATACTTTGAGCCTTTTAGACTTTTTAAGAGGACTTGGCTTGTTCTACGACATTTCAGATTCGCTTGGAATAAGAAAGTAAAGTTGGGACACTGGGAAAAGACCAGGTTTCTCTCTAACCTAAAACGAAATGTATTGAACCGAGTCAGAAATAATCCGGGTCACATTAAAACGACCTAAATTCAAAATGATCATACTCAACTTGAAACATTTAAGATAATCTAGATGTACATTTTTTGGAGCGTGGTCGATAAAGTCGCTCCATTCTGACGTGAAGCCCCAGCGCTGGAAAAAGAATGATAATTTTGAGAAAAGAAATGACACAAATCTACTTCCTGGGTAAGAAAATAACCTGAAATAAAGATGTATTGAAACAAGTCACACGTTTATTTGTAGAGCACAATTCAAACTCAAACTCAAAACAAGTAAATCAATAAAACATCAACATAAAAAATAAAAAGGCAAGAGTGCAGATGAAATACGTTCAGTGTCATATGAACGGGTAAAAATAACTGTGCTGAGTCTGAGGCCTCATGAAGACTGTTCCAGAGTTTAGCTTTAGCCTCAGCGTGTTTAGTCCTGACTCTGGGAACCACCAGAGGACCCCTCCCTGAGATGGTTCATACGGCTCTAACGTGTCAGAGATGGACTTTGGTGCAGAGCTGTTTTATTTATTTATTTATTTATTTGAACAGTGTACAATCTACATTAGCCTCAGAAAGGAGAGATGTATTGTACCAGGTTATAGCACTTGTGCTAATTTCCACCTGCAGTCCCTGGGCCTATTGTACATGTTTTTAGTGGTAGGGGAAACCGGAGTACCCGGAGGAAACCTACGCAGACACGGGGAGAACATGCAAACTCCACACAGAAAGGCCCCGTCCAGGTGGGAATCGAACCCGGGACCTTCTAGCTGTGAAGCACGAGCGCTAACCGCTGTGCTACCGTGCTAACCGCTGTGCTACCGTGCTAACCGCTGTGCTACCGTGCTAACCGCTGTGCTACCGTGACAATAAAATTTAAATTCTATTCTCTGAGCGACAGGAAGCCAGTGCAGGGACCGGAGCACTGGACTAATATGGTCGTGTTTCCTGGTTCTGGACGTTCTGCAGCTCTAACAGCTCGTTTAGTGACATAATCTGGGTCAAATGCCAAACTAAATCTTAACTTGTCAAAACAACTCAACTAATTAACTAATTAATTAATTATTATGCTCAGATTGAGACATTTAAACTAACTACTACTTAATTACTTAAACTACTTAAGTACATTTTTGCAGGAATCCCCCACGAGCGAACGTTAGATTTGCATTTCTTCTTTTTTTTCTTTTTTCTTTCAACGTTTTATGCATTTCCTCGATCAGAACGGAGCAGATAGAACAATATTCGGCGGCTTTACCCCGACGTAAGGCCGGGCACCGATAAACCATAACAGTTTGGAATCGGAAAAAAAGTTTCCTCCGGTTTCGAAAGATGAAAGTATCGAAAGCAGGGAAATGCCTCGGTTGCTTCAGCTCAAATACATTTATTTTCCCCAATGTTTTTTATTTTTCATTTCTGCCCAATTTCTTTATTTTTCAGTATTTTTTTTTTCCTTTTTCCAGAAACAAAAAATAAATTTGATTTGATTTGATACAAAGTCGGGTCTCACCGTTGCCATTTATTTGGAAACGTATCCTGTTTTGTAATCTAATTATAAAGGTGATTCTCTCCATCTTATGAATGTCATAAATCATATCTATCCACTCGTTCATTGTCGGTCTCTGTGGATTAAGCCGTTTCCTTGTAATATCTTTCCTTTCTTTTAAAAAGTATTTTGTTTTATATGAAACATTTTCGCCAGTTAAGGCACCCAGATACAAGGCGTCCATTTGAAATACGCTTTCCAATATTTTATGCACATCTTCCCAGAAAGGAATGATTTGGGGGCATGACCAAAATATGTGATAGTGATTTCCTTCATTTCCCCCTCTGCCCAATTTTTTTACTCTTTTTTTTTTTCTTATTGTTGCCCTACTTTTTTTTCTCTTTTTTAAATTGTTCCCCCTATTTTTTGCTCAATTTTTATTACTAATATTTTCCGTATTTCCCCGATTTATTCCCCCGTTTTTTTCCCTACACATTTCCCCTTTTTTCCCCCTATTCATTTCAAAACCATGTCCTGACATTGGAGATGAACCCGATACTGTAAATGTGCAGATCGCATTGTTCTGTTTTCTGGTTCTAGACGACAAATGTGTCAGTATCGGGAAAAGTATCGTTCAGGAATCGACGACCGAGTATCGTTAATGTATCGGTATCGGAAAAAACAAAATGACACGGGGCAAAAGGGAGTGGAAGATCAAAAGTCCACACGCCTTCATCGTGTGTCCTGGAGCAAAGAGACTCGTTTCTCAGTCATTTCGGATCCTGAGGTTTATGGAACAGAAGAGTCAGAGCCCGTGACGTCGTGACAGAGAGAAAACCTGAAGAAGTCCTGTGGATTTAAACCTTTGAGCAGCTGCAAACACGACCGATTTCAGATTCACCGTAGTTTCCGGTAACAGCTTTTCTTCTTGGTGCTCATTGAAGCTCTTCTGTTCATCGGGTTGAGATTTCCACACGGTTGCACCGACAGCAGACGAGTTTGTTTCAGAACTGCTGTTGGATGTTTAAAGTCTCAGCACCGCCTCTGCTTTTCGTCTGCAGATGTAAAACACAAACATGTTCTCCGGAAAAGAGCTTTGTCTCTGGACGTCCCACTGCGAGGACTGATCCACCTCCTAAAGGGACTTTTGACGTAGGGCCTCATGTCCTCGTTATCCAGAGCGTTGTTGATGTCTGGAGATATTTTTTTCTTAAGTTCATGCAGTTCTTATATTTGAAGAGTCTAGTGGCGCTAGGCTAATGCTAGGCTAGTGCATGTCTATGGTATCAGTTAGCTTGTGACCCGCTCCACAGTGCACCTGAGGCAAATCACTTATAACACCAGACTAACCATATAAATGTGTTAATAGAATCATTTTTACCATTTTGCATTTGAAATAACTTATATTTGAGCAGCATCAGCTTCGTGGCTGTAAGCTAACGCAACGGCGGAGTGATCTGCGAGAAAATAGTCCCTCAAAATGCGGTAATTCATGTGATACAAGGTCAGTTATATTTCAAAAAATAGTCTATTAAGACAGACATTTATATCGATAGTTCGACAAAACCTCAGTCTTTGTTGAAGTTCCTCAGTTCGACTCCGAGGCGAGAAGTATAGAAGTATAGAAGTATACAAGTATACAAGTATACAAGTATACAAGTATAGAAGGATAGAAGGATAGAAGGATAGAAGTATAGGAGTATAGAAGTATACAAGTATACAAGTATACAAGTATACAAGGATAGAAGGATAGAAGTATACAAGTATACAAGGATAGAAGGATAGAAGGATACAAGTATACAAGTATAGAAGGATAGAAGGATAGAAGTATAGAAGTATAGAAGTATACAAGTATACAAGTATAGAAGGATAGAAGGATACAAGTATACAAGTATACAAGGATAGAAGGATAGAAGTATACAAGTATACAAGTATACAAGGATAGAAGGATAGAAGTATACAAGTATACAAGGATAGAAGGATAGAAGGATACAAGTATACAAGGATAGAAGGATAGAAGGATACAAGTATACAAGTATAGAAGTATACAAGGATAGAAGGATAGAAGTATACAAGTATACAAGTATACAAGGATAGAAGGATAGAAGTATACAAGTATACAAGTATACAAGTATACAAGGATAGAAGGATACAAGTATACAAGGATAGAAGGATAGAAGGATAGAAGTATAGAAGTATAGAAGTATACAAGTATACAAGTATAGAAGGATAGAAGGATACAAGTATACAAGGATAGAAGGATAGAAGGATAGAAGTATAGAAGGATAGAAGTATACAAGTATAGAAGTATAGAAGTATACAAGTATACAAGTATAGAAGGATAGAAGGATAGAAGGATAGAAGTATACAAGTATAGAAGGATAGAAGGATAGAAGTATAGAAGGATAGAAGGATAGAAGTATAGGAGTATACAAGTATACAAGTATACAAGTATAGAAGGATAGAAGGATAGAAGTATAGGAGTATACAAGTATACAAGTATACAAGGATAGAAGGATAGAAGGATAGAAGTTTAGGAGTATACAAGTATACAAGTATAGAAGTATAGAAGTATAGAAGGATAGAAGGATACAAGGATACAAGTATACAAGTATACAAGTATGGAAGTATAGAAGTATTAGCCCTGTCAGACGATTCCCAGCGTTTAACACCTGTAATCTAAAACCTGCCGGACAGGTTCCAGAAGCGTCTCCGTGGCCTTCAGTGTGTGTGTGTGTGTGTGTGTGTGTGTGTGTGTGTGTGTGTGCATGTGTGTGCATGTGTGTGTGTGTGTGTGTGTGTGTGTGTGTGTGTGCATGTGTGTGCATGTGTGTGTGTGTGGTGTGCATGTGTGTGTGTGTGGTGTGCATGTGTGTGTGTGTTGATACTTGCCACGGAGGACTTAACGGGCTGTTTTCCGTTCTCCCAGAGAGGAACAGTCCCAGAGAAGGTCGGAGGAGATGGCCGAGGGGAGCGCGCGGCCGCCCCCGGGCGTGGCCGAAGGGGACGAGGCCCGGAGCAAAGGGGGACCACGAGGAGAGACCCCGGAGGAGGAGGCGCGAGAGCCCGCCACAGAGCGGAGCGAGGAGAGTCTGGACGAGCCCGGGCTGGAGTCTGAGGGAGAGCAGCGGGACAAAGCGAAGAAGGTCAGTGAAGCTTAACCTGCAGCGGGACGGCCTGAAACGAGACGCTGCAGCGAGGGGGGGGGACCTTCTACATGCAGTTTAGTTTATTTATCTCTTTGACAGGGACACGCACAGGAGCATTAATCATGTGAACAGATGACATACAATTACAAAACACCACGAAAACATAAAACATTACAGTGCATAATATTCTTCATAGTATTTACATTTTATAATTGTATCAAAGGAAAAACCTGTTCCTCTATAGTCTGTACCCGCCCCCGACCCTTCTCAGATGTAACATTTAGTTTTTTTCTTTCATGCTGACATGTTTGAGTTTCCAGAAAATGGAAACACCCGAGCAAACATCGTTTCACGTCTCTGCGTAGTTTTAGTTTGTTCCATTCTGAGATGGTTTTTCGGGTTTGGGACTTTGGTCATGGACCGGTGACCTTGTTGTTCTGACCGTCTGATCAGAGGTTAACTGGAGCTGCCACTTTATTAATCATCTTGAATAGTAACTTTACATTGGCTGACTTAACTATAGATTCAACATGGAGCCTTTTATATGTGGTTGATATTTGACAGTGAGGATCCTTTATGCTTAGAAAGAGATTCTAAAGGTTTTATTGTGGATTTGGATGTGACCAGTGTGACACACCTCAGGTAAGTGGGGTTAGCTCCTTGTATTGTCAGTGAATTTCTTATAGATTTAAATGTAAACGGATTATATTTTATTGTATGGCTTTTTGATGTGTTCCAGATGCCAAAGTATCTGAAGTCAATGTTTTCTCCTTTTACTGTAATGAAGGGGTTTGTTTTTTTGGTTGGTTTTGTTGAGAAAAAACACCAAAAAGATAGAGATGTCAAGTTGAACCTTTTACCGTAGATTCCTGACATAAATATGAGGAAAATGTGATGCAAGTTTTCTGTCATTTTACGTTTTCATTTATAACTAGGTGTAACACTTACGTTACTTAAGAAAGTATCACTTAAACTTTATGTAATAGAGAGCTTCAAAAATTGGACCAGAAGGTTCGGCTACTTACAGGAGGAGTGATATGAATGAGACTCGGACAAAGGCTTTAAAGTTTAGAAAAAGCCGGCGTGTATTTTCATAAAAGAATAAAAGAAAAATTGTTCTAAATAAACTTTCAGTGTGTTGGTACCAACAGTTTTTCAACAACAACCTTGTTTTCACAAACAGTTGCAATTATTTCTTACCTGGGTGCACCCTTCTATCACATATCAGGTTTCACATTAAATCGAGTGTACATTGAATGAACCTTCAACATTTATGGTCACAACAGAACCTTATGATGGAGTTTGATTCCCGCGACTGACACCAAGTCCACCTCCTGCGTGTGTAGAGTCCAAAAGTCCTAAGTCCCAACTAAAATGTCCAAAAGAGTCCAAGGGGAATGTGTATGTGGAGGGGGGCGGCAAGAGCGGAATGGCGTGGAAGGGGGCTTCTGTTGCGGCTGACCTACCACACTGGACCGTGTGGTAGAAGTAGACGGATTCTTCAAGGGGATTGGCTCGCCATCAACCAGGTTCACCAACGTACAAAAAAAACCTGACCTGTCAACAACAGCGTCATAAAATACAATGAATTTCAAAATAATTACATCTTACCACCTGCTCGTAAAAGCACTAATTGTAACATTAACCATGTTTACAATTTAAAACAAAAGTGAAAATGTAAAAATATCAGCATTGCTGTCAAATGCTTACTTTCAATATTTCAAATAGTTACATCAAATTACAATCACATTCTTACTAATAAAAATAAAACAGTAGGACATTGCCTCAAGTTTTCACCAAAATAAAGTAAAATCATTAAAAACAAATGTAGCCTAAACCATGAACATGACGAAGGCTTTGCTCACCGATCTCTCACAGGTGCAAGGCAGGGGCACAAGATGGCGCCACCTCGAAGCCCTGCACAGTACGTATCTCTACGACCAAGAGTACAGAAAAACAAACAAACCAATAAGTATTTTTATATTGGACTTCTTACAGTTAAACCAAAAACCGCTATGATTAGCTTTAAACCAAGAATGGGTAAATTAATTTTCTCACCGATCTCAAAAGAGGACAACGCAGGGGCTCAATATGGCGCTGCCTTTCAACTGCTACAACTACAGAGAAGACCAAATCTTTTATAAACTTTTGAACTTAGTGCATCGTTTTAGCAGTACACATGTACAAAATCATGTTTAGTATCAGCAAATGTTAGCTAACTATTCGGTTTATATCATTTTTGTACCTTTTTATGTGGATATTCTTGTCCCGTTTTCGGATTGTGTGCTGTTGCGCGCGAAAGAGAGAGGGGAAAGGCCTGCTCTCGGAGACGGAGATGGGGGGCGGGACAATGCGCCGTTTTGCAGCAGCTCATTGGCTAAGAGCAATGCTGTATTTCTCAGAGACCCTTAGGTTGCTGAGTTTACAAAATAAACAAGGTGTAACTGCTAAATTGATAGCTTTATTATATTTATGAAAGAGGCATATTTTCTTAAAGCCATATTTAAATGTGGGTTACACCCTCCCCACTTTGATGGTATGCACGTCCCTGTGCATCTAAATTGCTAAACATAGAGCTTGTAATAGCTTCATTTAAACTATTAAATACTGCATTAACAACATACAGTAATGGGTTGCCTAATCTTGGATATTGCAACCTCTGTGGTCTCTCATGTGACCTTTGAGATCTACGAGGGACATCTTGACTTTCTTCAGAGGTATTCTGTGGATCAAGTGAACTAGGCTGCTTAGTCATCACTGTTTCTTGTTCATTTGGACACTCTGACAATGTCACATTTTCACTGGGCAGTGTTTGTTCACTAGGTTGTTGGTTTCCTTCCACAAGGTCATCATCATGAAAGTCATTTTCCAGGAAGCGAGGATCAGGTAAGTGTGTACATTCAGGTAGGTTCTCGTTTCCCTTAATTTCCTCCATTTGTTTGTCTTTTTCAGTTATATTGTCATGTCCGGTAGGATTGTCACTTTCAGTTTCATGGACTTGTTCGATTGGGTTGACTTGTTCAGTTTGGTTGACTTGTTCAGTTTGGTTGGGCACAGCACGAGTTGGCAACATTTCAGGTGAATCAGCAGAGGTGGAAGACGACACGGGTATCCATGTAGGTACTGGTAAGTACTCTGACTCTGAGTCATAGTCATCCTCGTCCTCCTGGACAACACTTTGTCTTGTCCTTCGTTTAGTTTGAGGCTTTTGGGAGTTATTTTCTGTTGGGTCTGTGGTAGGTATGAAATTGCAAGGGAGGAGCAAGTCTCTGTGTAATGTTCGGACTGGTCTCTCCTTGCCTTCCGGTTTAACTGTATAGACTGGCAGTTCACCTGCTTTCCTCAGAACCACGTAAACATCATCCTCCCATTTGTTTGCTAACTTATGCTTTCCTCTCAGTTTAACATTACGTACAAGGACCCTGTCACCCACATCGAGAGTTGAGTCAACCACTTGCTTGTCAAAACGTGTCTTATTGCGTACTGCGTTCTTCTGTGCATTTGAGGTTGCGATCTTGAAACTTTCATCCAGTCTTTGTTTTAAGTCACTAACGTACTGCGAGTGTGACTTCTTTTGAGTGTTAACAGGCAATCCGAATGCTAGATCGATAGGGAGCCTTGGTTGCCTCCCAAACATTAGTTCGTAGGGCGAATAACCTGTTACATCACTCTTGGTACAATTATATGCATGTACTAGAGGTTTTACGTGCTCTTTCCAATGCAACTTTTCATTGTCACTCAAGGTACCAAGCATTTGGAGGAGCGTCCTATTAAATCTTTCAACGGGATTTGCTCTGGGGTGATACGGTGTTGTGCGTACCTTTTTCATGCCGGTGATCTCGCACAGCTCGCTTATCGTTTTTGATTCAAAATCGGGACCCTGGTCACTCAAGAGTCTCTCTGGGACACCATAAGGAACAATAAGGTTCTCCCAGAGGGCCTTGGCGACAGTACGTGCCCGTTGATTGGGTGTAGGGATGGCTACCGCAAACTTAGTAAAATGATCAGTCATAACTAATACATCTTTGGTGTTTGACTGGTCTGGTTCAATAGAGAGATAATCTATACAGACTAACTCGAGGGGCCGATTTGTCTGTATGTTCATGAGGGGGGCAGCCCTTTCAGGTCTACACTTTCGGCGGACACAACGCTCGCACGTACTGATCATTCTCTCAACTGACACATGCATCTTTGGCCAATAGAACCTGGTACGGACTAAATCGATGGTACGGTCAACTCCCAAATGCCCCATATTGTTGTGGAGGTGTTGGAGGGCAATTGGTCTTAACTCCTCTGGGAGCACGAGTTGGAAGGAGATGTCTGGACCGGTTTGTCTTTTGCGATAAAGGACCCCGTTTTGAAGTTCAAAACGATTTAGTTCACGCAGTAGCAGGGGAAGCTCGGGTAGTTCTGCTCTAAGACTGGGAGGTGGAGTTTGACCTGTTTCTAACTGAGTGATTACAGCACTGAGAGCAGGATCTAACCTTTGTTTTTGTTTGAGCTCGTCTTCTGTAATAGACGGAACGAGGGGAAACCCATTTAGCTGTTCAACTTCAAAGCTATCAGGAACAGCAGTAGCATGGAGGGCTAGAGATTCAACTAAGGCCAAGCCTGGACAGGTAAGTGAATCTGGGTCTACAGTTGTAACTGTGTGCCTTTCACAAATGGCCTGTATGACTTCTCTAGGGACTGTGTCTGCGTCATCATTGCTAAGGTGAGTAAGGGCAAACTGTGTGATTCTTTCACTTTCTTTTAGTGATATAGGGTCATCACCTGGACTACCATGGGAGCGACGAGATAATGCATCCGCATCTACGTTTTGCTTACCAGCTCTGTACTGGAGTTGGAACGAAAATGTGGACAGGGCCGAGAGCCACCGGTAACTTGTCGCATCTAGTTTTGCAGACGTTAGAATGTACGTTAACGGATTACTGTCTGTAACTACCGTAAAATCCGTGCCATAGAGGTAGTCTGAGAGCTTTTCAGTGACGGCCCACTTAAGGGCCAAGAATTCTAGCTTGTGGGCCGGATATTTCATTTCACTTTTGGAAAGTCCTCTGCTAGCGAATGCTATGGCCCTCAGCTGTCCATCTTGAAGTTGGTACAGTGCTGCACCGAGGCCGATGGTGCTAGCGTCCGTATGTAAAATATACGGGAGTTTGGGGTCTGCAAAACCCAATACGGGGGCAGAAGTAAGCTTACTGATGATCTGTTCAAATGCCTCTTGACACTTTTGAGTCCATCTCTGACCAAACTGTTCTTTTGGATTGTGGTATGCAGAGCTTTGTTGTTTTGTGGGCTTCTTCCCTTTTCTGATTGGTGGGTAACCAGCGGTTAGCTCATTTAAAGGCCTTACGATGTTAGAGTAACCTTGGATGAAACGCCGGTAATACCCGGCAAAGCCCAAGAACGACCGTAACTCCTTAAGGTTGGTGGGGACAGGCCAGGTTGTCAGGGCTTTGATTTTCTCTGTATCTGTTTCAACACCACGCTCTGATACTACATGGCCGAGATATTTGACGGAGTTCTGAAAAAATTTACATTTCTCAGGTGCCAACTTTAATCCAAACTCTTTCAATCTCAAAAGGACACGTTTCAACCGCTGCTCATGCTCTTCAAGGGATGATGAGAAAATTATGAGGTCGTCAATAAAGACGAGGACCTCCTTGAGATTCATCGGCCCCATACATCGCTCCATGAGCCTTTGAAATGTGGAGGGTGCGTTGGTTATCCCCTGGGGCATCCTATTGAACTCCCAGAACCCCAGGGGACACACAAAGGCTGTTTTCTGCTTGTCTGACTCTGACATTTCGATTTGATAAAATCCGGACTTGAGATCAAAGACCGAGAACCATTTGGACCCTGCCAGAGCCGAAAACGCTTCCTCTAGATTAGGGAGTGCGTACGCATCTTTGATGGTCTGGAGGTTGAGCCTCCGGTAATCGATGCACAGACGAACAGAACCATCCTTCTTTCTGACAACTACGATTGGGGAGGCGAACGGGGATTCCGATTCCCGTATCACTCCTGCATCAAGTAGTTCCTGTAGGTGTTTTCTCACAGCCTCCACATCATGGGGATGTATTGGTCGGGGTCTAGATTTGAAAGGTGTTTCATCACTGAGCTTTATTTGATGTTGTACTTTGTCTGTGTGTCCAAAATCTAGCTCATGCTGAGAGAACACTTCGGGCATTGAGTTGAGCATTTTCGTGACACGTCCTTTCCATTCAGCAGGTAAGTTGTTTCCAAAGTCGAAGTTGAACTTTTCACATTGAGTGAGGTCTTTGAATTGGTCGGAGGGGCTTGACACTTTTACTGTTTGTTCTTTATGCAGGACTCTGTTTATGGCATTAATATCAGCCAGTACACTGCCTGAAGGGACACCAATATTGTGATTTGTCACATTTTTTATTATGACAGGTATTTTACAGGGCTGCTTAGCTGGTAGGTTGACGAGACCAGTTAACACAAGAAGGCCACTAGGCAAAGAGGAGGCTAAAGGCTGTTCAATAATTGCACATCTCTCTGTGACAGAGTTTGGGATGACCACAGAGGCTTCAAAAACCGTTGTCTGCCCTGCTTCCACTACTGTTGGATCTATCAGTTTTGCACAGCCAAAACTACAGTTACTTGATGTTTTCTGGCGCATTTGAAGAATTTTGAGGAGCGCACGATAACCATATGGAACTGGCTGAAAGTTTGCACTGGATTCATGGAAGTCAGCATAAAGGGCATCTAGAGTGTTTGTGCCTATCAACACCTGCTCTTGCGCCTCAGCTCGCAAAGGAGGAATGACTAATGCCAGTGTGTTAACATGAATGTCTGAACCTACAAAATCTTTAGGGAAAGCGATAGAGAGCTCTATGTAACCTAAATAGGGAACCAATTGGCCATTAGCACCCTCTACATCGAGTAAATCACCCAGCGGATGAATAGGTAAGTCTGAAAGGTATTGCTCATAGAAACTCTGAGGTACTGTTGTCACTTGTGACCCCGTATCTAATAGACAGTATGTTTCTTTGTTAGCAATAGTGACATTAGCAGTAGTTTTCGTTCCAACCAAGCCCCTAGGAAGGTTTATAGACTGTGCCTTTGGCTCAGCTTTCTTTAAAGAGGCTTTTTGTGCTTTGAGACGAGAATTGTTTTCTGCAGCCCCCACTTGTCCCTCACTGGAGGCTGGGATCAGTTTAAAGGGGACTCATCACTGGCGCCATTTGAAGCTTCCCAACTGGTTTGTCTCTCTTTCAGCTGCTTTTTCTTTGAGGCGACTAAGGTCGGATTTGGTTCATTTTCACATGACGAGGCAATATGGCCGTCCTCGCCGCAGTGAAAACAATACCATGGACGTGGTCTGGCATTGGCTTTAGCATCGGTCGGTGTAGTTTTCCTTTTCACTGGACGGGCCTCGACTTTTGCATTGGTTGTTTGACACTTGGTCCTTGCTTGCTTTGGTTGTTTATGTTTCTGACTTTCCGTTTTCCAACTGTTAAGTTGTGCACTCAAATCAGCTATTTGTTTCTTTAACTCGTCAAACTCCGATTCACTGGTACTTACTGTTTGTACATTTGACATTGCCCGTTGCTTTGGATTGTTTGGGGCAGATTTGTTCCGACCAAGGTGTTGTTGCATACGGCTGACTTTTGCCGCTTGCTTGTCTTCTTCTGTCCGTAAGAACAAGAGTATTTCCGAGAAAGAGGGTGGGCTCTCTTTTCTTTGTCCAAGCTGGAGATCACTGATGAGACTGTCCTCCCAACAGCCACGAAGGAACTGTCGTAACAACTGCTTATCAAACTCTGATGCACTGACACCACCGCGCCGCATAGCTTTTGTCAGACAAACATGTAATCTTTGCAAATAGGCCGATGGTCTTTCTCCTTCATTCTGAAGTGTGTTCATAAATCTCGCAAAAAGCTCATCGCCATCTTCGACAGCTCCATAAGCAGAATCTAGCACTTTCAGATACTCGGAGGGTTTAGCATGAGGGCCTATATGTTTGGTGACATCGGTCGCGGGCGGTAACAGGCTGTCTAGTATTCTTTGTGTGCAGGTCAAGTCAGAAACGGCTGGGTCATTTATGAGAACTTCAACACTTGTGCGCCATGTATCGTAATCTGCTTCATTGTTTGGGCGGGGGATGCGCCCTGAGAAAGCTCTGAATCGACTAAGCATGGGAGAGTGTGAAGGCATTTCACTACTTCGCACTACATGTTCGACCACCACTCGCTGGACACTTGGTGGGTTAAGGTCGAGTGTGGTTTTTGAATGTATTGGCCAGGTAAGATCGATCAGGTTTTGTTTTTCGGTTGGTGTCGGATCATTAGGCTGTGATGAGTCAGCAGGGGGTGGATCGGGGGAACAGTCACCCTGTGCGTGTGCGTTTGTTTCATTGTTATTAGCAGGCACAGAGACTTCAGAGGACTGACTAGACACAGTGAGATTAGCTAGTTCCTCTTTGAGCATGTCTTCTAGCGAATGTCCACTCAGATTGGCCATTTCTGATAGCTGTTTCATGAATGCTTTGGTGAAGTCTCGTGCATTTGCTTTATACACCTCTGCTAGACTCATAATTTCAAATGTGACTTCAGGCTGAGCAGAGCTTTGGACATTAACTGGCAAAAGGGGGTTTAAAGTGTCCATTGCGCTAGTACGATTGAACTCTGCGATTATATGTTGGTGAAACTCTGAGTATGGATCGTCTATACGGATGTGGCGGCTTACTGAGCCATGCTTTTCCAGGTAAGTTGCTACTTCTTCGTCGAGATCACTGTTGGTAAGTCCTTTTATTATCACCGAGTTCGGGATTTTAATGGACTCTTTAACTACTATTTCCATTTTTCTTTGTTTTTGGGCCTATTATTTGTTTTGATAGTTTTGTTGTAATGTTTAACAGAACGAGTCTCATGCAGTTTCACTATATCTCCTGGCTGGCTGGCTCGCCACTTGTAACACTTACGTTACTTAAGAAAGTATCACTTAAACTTTATGTAATAGAGAGCTTCAAAAATTGGACCAGAAGGTTCGGCTACTTACAGGAGGAGTGATATGAATGAGACTCGGACAAAGGCTTTAAAGTTTAGAAAAAGCCGGCGTGTATTTTCATAAAAGAATAAAAGAAAAATTGTTCTAAATAAACTTTCAGTGTGTTGGTACCAACAGTTTTTCAACAACAACCTTGTTTTCACAAACAGTTGCAATTATTTCTTACCTGGGTGCACCCTTCTATCACATATCAGGTTTCACATTAAATCGAGTGTACATTGAATGAACCTTCAACATTTATGGTCACAACAGAACCTTATGATGGAGTTTGATTCCCGCGACTGACACCAAGTCCACCTCCTGCGTGTGTAGAGTCCAAAAGTCCTAAGTCCCAACTAAAATGTCCAAAAGAGTCCAAGGGGAATGTGTATGTGGAGGGGGGCGGCAAGAGCGGAATGGCGTGGAAGGGGGCTTCTGTTGCGGCTGACCTACCACACTGGACCGTGTGGTAGAAGTAGACGGATTCTTCAAGGGGATTGGCTCGCCATCAACCAGGTTCACCAACGTACAAAAAAAACCTGACCTGTCAACAACAGCGTCATAAAATACAATGAATTTCAAAATAATTACATCTTACCACCTGCTCGTAAAAGCACTAATTGTAACATTAACCATGTTTACAATTTAAAACAAAAGTGAAAATGTAAAAATATCAGCATTGCTGTCAAATGCTTACTTTCAATATTTCAAATAGTTACATCAAATTACAATCACATTCTTACTAATAAAAATAAAACAGTAGGACATTGCCTCAAGTTTTCACCAAAATAAAGTAAAATCATTAAAAACAAATGTAGCCTAAACCATGAACATGACGAAGGCTTTGCTCACCGATCTCTCACAGGTGCAAGGCAGGGGCACAAGATGGCGCCACCTCGAAGCCCTGCACAGTACGTATCTCTACGACCAAGAGTACAGAAAAACAAACAAACCAATAAGTATTTTTATATTGGACTTCTTACAGTTAAACCAAAAACCGCTATGATTAGCTTTAAACCAAGAATGGGTAAATTAATTTTCTCACCGATCTCAAAAGAGGACAACGCAGGGGCTCAATATGGCGCTGCCTTTCAACTGCTACAACTACAGAGAAGACCAAATCTTTTATAAACTTTTGAACTTAGTGCATCGTTTTAGCAGTACACATGTACAAAATCATGTTTAGTATCAGCAAATGTTAGCTAACTATTCGGTTTATATCATTTTTGTACCTTTTTATGTGGATATTCTTGTCCCGTTTTCGGATTGTGTGCTGTTGCGCGCGAAAGAGAGAGGGGAAAGGCCTGCTCTCGGAGACGGAGATGGGGGGCGGGACAATGCGCCGTTTTGCAGCAGCTCATTGGCTAAGAGCAATGCTGTATTTCTCAGAGACCCTTAGGTTGCTGAGTTTACAAAATAAACAAGGTGTAACTGCTAAATTGATAGCTTTATTATATTTATGAAAGAGGCATATTTTCTTAAAGCCATATTTAAATGTGGGTTACATAGGCGTTTTATGAGACTTTTTCAGAGGGGATTAAGGATCCGGGTCAGTCTTAAATGACCGGGCCAGTGTTTTTCCCACACTGAGACCTGTTCTTCCCTGAGCTTAGACGAGTTGACGCGTACCTGTCTGCTCTTTACGCGTGCGCTCAGTCACGCAAAAAGACCAAAGACGTTGTTAGCATTTATCCTCCTCTCCTCTATGGGGCCAAACGGGG
Source organism: Proterorhinus semilunaris (assembly GCA_021464625.1). NCBI lineage: Eukaryota > Metazoa > Chordata > Actinopteri > Gobiiformes > Gobiidae > Proterorhinus > Proterorhinus semilunaris. Next base: position 2,874,897 of record CM038350.1, on the reverse strand, counting down.
GTGAAGTTAGAAGCGACCGAGCTCTTCCACGTTTCCTTATTTACATACAGTTACACGATCCAAGTCCGGTTACACACAATGAAACATGTGGATTTTCTAAACGGATAAAAAGGGGAACTATATTGTGAGGCGTAAGAACACCTTTGAGGTCGAGGTGCTCCTAAGGTGTTAAAACCCCTCACCCCCTTTTTATCCGCTCAGAAAATCCACACGTTTCATTTTGTTTGACCAGACTTGGATCTGCTCAATTCCTACGTCGACTCATCGTTTAACTGTTGTTGTTCTGAAATAAACTTAGATTAAAATGGATTTACTTCCTGTGTTATCAAACTTGTCATTTTGCCGACTTGAGACGCTCCTCGTCCGGCGGGTGAAACATTTTCCTATAAACAAAGTAGTTTGCTCTGGTTTTAGACTCTGGACGGATTCACACAAATCCTTCACTTTATAATCTGTCGGTGTTTATCGTGATGCAGAGAGGAGGAGATATGACATTATTATTCTGTGAGCGACATCTTGGATAATAAAGTCAAACTGAAGGAGCTTTAACGGCTCTTCAGTCCCTTGTTTGTCACTTGTCGTGAGAAAACAGGAATTACTACACCCACAGGGGAAATGTTCACATGTGTCCCCAACCCCCGCCGTGAGTTCCTCAACGCAGAAGCTGAAAATGAAATCCATTTCTCCATTTCTGCGGCAGGTTTTCAGTGTTGGGGAGAAAACTTTAAAAAAGGATTCAGTTACTGAGTACTTAAAATGTATTTGGTACCGTATTCCATTACTTTCACATTGACTGTTATTATATTAATGTGAATGAAAACTACACTTGTTAAAAACTCACTAACCGTTAATGAGGAAGTCTTTAACTCTGTCGGCCAATGGCGCCGCAGATACAGCATCATGTGACCCATGTATGACCTGTGGCTTCAGGCGTTTAAATCTTTATTTTATTTCAGGAGGAAAAACATTAATTTCTTAATAATGTCGTGAATATGGAGCTAAAATATAATGACTGATACTGGGAAAGTAACTGTATCTAAATACTCTGATATGAAAGTGTAACTTTACCAGAATACAGTTACTCAAAATGAGTATTCTAAATGTATTTAGTTACTCCCCAACACTGCAGGGTTTTGTGCTGAGCTGATTTTCTGATCTCTGTCCACGAGGCTCATGATTTTGACTTTGTGTCGTTCTATTAAAACCAGCCCTAAAGCGCCTCACCAGCCTGGAGGCTAGCTGGAGACTAGCTGGAGGCTAGCTGGAGGCTAGCTGGAGACTAGCTGGAGGCTAGCTGGAGGCTAGCTGGAGACTAGATGGAGGCTAGCTGGAGGCTAGCTGGAGACTAGCTGGAGGCTAGCTGGAGGCTAGCTGGAGACTAGCTGGAGGCTAGCTGGAGACTAGCTGGAGGCTAGCTGGAGGCTAGCTGGAGACTAGCAGGAGGCTAGCTGGAGGCTAGCTGGAGGCTAGCTGGAGGCTAGCTGGAGACTAGCTGGAGACTAGCTGGAGACTAGCTGGAGGCTAGCTGGAGACTAGCTGGAGACTAGCTGGAGACTAGCAGGAGGCTAGCTGGAGGCTAGCTGGAGACTAGCTGGAGACTAGCTGGAGACTTGAGCAACTTGGTTCACCTGGACCTTTAAAAAATTTTACATTTTAGTCCATCCATCCATTTTCTCCCACTTGTCCGTTGCCGGGTCGTGGGGGCAGCTGTTGGAGCTGCCCAAGTCACATAGCACCTGTCCCCTATGGCTCCTCCTGCTGGTGGTGGGTCCACGGAAGGTTTAGTTCAGTTTAGTTTATTTGAGCAGTGTACATTCTGCTCTAAAGGAGGGGGCTGAAGCAAGAAGCTCATGAGCCCCCCCCCCCCCCCCCAAATTCAAGGCAATAAAAAAGTACATTTCACACAATGGTTCAGAAGGAGCAAAACATCAATTCATCCAAAGATAATTTGAAACATTTCAGCAGCTACATTCGCACAGACCAACTTACAAACGTACAAAACAATATTTGAACTGTTTAAATAATGAATTGAAACGAAGTATTTCATTTTCTCTTCGCTGTCGGCCGCGTCGTGCAGACGTTGTACATTTCCTGTATGTTTCACTGACCGTCATTTCCACACTGGCCACATCTTTGGTGTTATTTTGTGGTATTTTTGTGTGTGTGATATTGCTCACCATGTGACGGTCATTTTTTGTCTTTTTCTCTTTAGATCCAAGTATTGACCATATTGATTTCAGTTCAAATAAAAAATAGTTTTCTTCTTTTTCCTCTCTATTGTTTCCCCTTTTTTCCCCACAATTTATTTCTTATTTTTGCTCTAATTTCTTTAATGCTAATATTTTTCCCATTTGCCCAAAATGTTTCGATCTACCTCCATTGTTTAACCCAATTCATTCCCATCCTCCTTATTCTTTGTTTCCCTGAGTGAATTACAAATGGACCACATCGACTCTCACGGATGTTCTGACCTTCTCTGTCTCCAGGCTCACCGGTTGAGCCCGGACTTCCCCGACTCGCTGTTCGAGCTGCTGTGCACCTTACAGGAGGGCCGGCGGCTGAACGACCAGCGCTGCTCCTTCATCGCTCCAGAGCCCAGAGTGAGGAGGAGGTGCCACTCGGAGCCCAACACCACCAAGCCGGCTCGGCGAGGTGAGAGCAGATGTGACCGGGACGGAGGGCGAGCACCCTCAGTGATGTTCTCCTTCTCCCTCAGTGGTGTTCTCCTTTCCCCTCAGTGATGTTCTCCTTATCCCTCAGTGATGTTCTCCTTATCCCTCAGTGGTGTTCTCCTTTCCCCTCAGTGATGTTCTCCTTATCCCTCAGTGATGTTCTCCTTTCCCCTCAGTGGTGTTCTCCTTTCCCCTCAGTGATGTTCTCCTTATCCCTCAGTGATGTTCTCCTTATCCCTCAGTGGTGTTCTCCTTTCCCCTCAGTGATGTTCTCCTTACCCCTCAGTGGTGTTCTCCTTCTCCCTCAGTGATGTTCTCCTTTCTCCTCAGTGATGTTCTCCTTTCTCCTCAGTGATGTTCTCCTTTCCCCTCAGTGATGTTCTTCTTTCTCCTCAGTGATGTTCTCCTTTCCCCTCAGTGATGTTCTCCTTTCCCTCAGTGATGTTCTCCTTTCTCCTCAGTGATGTTCTCCTTTCCCCTCAGTGATGTTCTTCTTATCCCTCAGTGATGTTCTCCTTTCCCCTCAGTGATGTTCTCCTTTCCCCTCAGTGATGTTCTCCTTTCTCCTCAGTGATGTTCTCCTTTCTCCTCAGTGATGCTCTCCTCTCTCCTCAGTGATGTTCTCCTTTCTCCTCAGTGATGCTCTCCTTTCCCCTCAGTGATGTTCTCCTTTCCCCTCAGTGGTGTTCTCCTTTCCCCTCAGTGATGTTCTCCTTACCCCTCAGTGGTGTTCTTCTTCTCCCTCAGTGATGTTCTCCTTTCTCCTCAGTGATGTTCTCCTTTCCCCTCAGTGATGTTCTCCTTTCTCCTCAGTGATGTTCTCCTTTCCCCTCAGTGATGTTCTCCTTTCTCCTCCGTGGTGTTCTCCTTTCTCCTCAGTGATGTTCTCCTTTCTCCTCCGTGGTGTTCTCCTTTCTCCTCAGTGATGTTCTCCTTTCTCCTCAGTGATGTTCTCCTCTCTCCTCAGTGATGTTCTCCTTTCTCCTCAGTGATGTTCTCCTCTCTCCTCAGTGATGTTCTCCTTTCCCCTCAGTGATGTTCTCCTTCTCCCTCAGTGATGTTCTCCTTTCTCCTCAGTGGTGTTCTCCTTTCTCCTCAGTGATGTTCTCCTTTCTCCTCAGTGATGCTCTCCTCTCTCCTCAGTGATGTTCTCCTTTCCCCTCAGTGATGTTCTCCTTCTCCCTCAGTAATGTTCTCCTTTCTCCTCAGTGATGCTCTCCTCTCTCCTCAGTGATGTTCTCCTCCATGACGTCGCTGCAGAAGGAGGAGTTCTTCGACCTTGTGGCCACGACTCAGGCTCGGCGTCTGAACGATCAGAGAGCTCCGCTGGGCTCCGTCCCTCCGAAGCAGAAGGGCCGCAGCTTCAGAGGAAGCCTCCGACAGCTGAGTCTGGTGAGGAGGCCGGAGCCGCCCCCCCCCCCCGGGCCCCCCGCCCAAAGAGGACCTCTACTCCATGATCCTGCACACTCAGGTACAACTGGACTCAGGGTTACTGCTGGTCACTGGTATCAACTAATAAAAGTATCGAAAGCGTAGCGATAAAAAATACACAATATACAGAATAATATTATTATCAGGGCCGGGACTTTTTTCGATTAATTGCGATTAATTAATTACATGAGGTTTAGTGCGATTAAAAATATTAATCGAAATTAATCACACTTCAGTTTCCTTTTTTCCTGCAGACGCACAATTAATGGCAATATTGCACTGGTACTAAAAATCCCTATGAAAAAACTTACTTCTCGCTGTTCTCAGGTCAAATATTTACATGCGATTAATTTCGATTAATTAATTAGACTAATTTTTTTTTAGTCGAGTCCCTAATTATTATATTTAAGACCAGTTGAAAATTACGAACAGTTCACGGTTTATCTGGTCTTTTTGTCTCGCTCCATTTTCTTCTTGTTTTTTTTTTTTTTATTATTATTTTTTTTTAATTTACAGAATAAAATAACAAGACAAACTTCAAACACACACGTCTATGGTGTCTTGACAAGAACACAAACTATAAACAGAAAGGAAGCACAAAGCAAACGAAAATAATAGCGTGAAAAATGAAAAATTAAATTAAATCACTAATATCAAAATCCATATAATAGTACACCTAATATTATATCTCTAACTCAAGTGAGCAGACGTTCCGTTTCTTTTCATGCTCAGTTATTTGTTGCTATAATTGTTTCCAACATATACTGATGATGAACTCTATTCTTAAAGTGTTTCATACATAAATTTGATAAAGTTTTAGCTTTAAAAATAAACATTTTACCCATCAGATTAATCATATTCTTGTCCTCATTAGGAGCGTAAATATTTATTAAAATAATATGCAAGTTATTGATCATTATGTCTATTACAATCCATCTACCTTCCTTATCTTCTTTAGATACGGAGTGTAGTGTATAATCTACATTACTTTTAATCAAAATCATAACACCTCTACTGTTTTTTAGACCATGACTAAAATATATATCCCCTCCCCTGGTGGAATGTTTGCGAACTGCAGGCAATATTAACAAGTAGGTAATATGCACAGAAAAAACGTTTTTAGGGTGAATTTCGTCCCTCAGCACCGCCGAACTACAACATCTTCCCACGGCTCTGCCCACCTCTCTCTAAAACTACCTTTTCTTCTTGTTGCATATTGAAGTTCTACTTGGAGCCTTGTTAAGATCAGACCGTGCAAAATGTGATGATTTTTTTGCTATTTTTCAGCTGGTCTTAAACTTTTAATCAGGACTGTATCTTTAGATCCCAGTGTTGATGCTGTTGGTCCAGGGACAGCACTAAAGGAAGTGACTGGGTTGTTTCAGCTCAAATAAATGATAAATATGTAAAAGAAACAGTCTTTGATGGAATAAATAAACATTATTGTTCTGTTTGTGGTTCTAGATGAGAGATATTTTAGTTTAGGTATGTGGTGCCACAGGGAGAAGCTCAGGTATCCTCATGTTTGAACCACTTCCCCAGACAGATGAATGGGGAAGCCCAGCCGCGACAGTATGAAGCGTCTGGATGATCGAGAGCCGAGTCTGTGGTTGTATTGTCTGGATGATCGAGAGCTGAGTCTGTGGTTGTTGTGTGCAGGCTCAGGGCCGCCTGGAGGACCAGCGCAGCAGGGCCCCGGGGCCCATGGACGACGAGGTCTTCTTCTCTCTGCTGCTGAGGGTCCAGGGCGGCCGCATGGACGAGCAGAGGACCGAGCTGCCCTGCCTGCTCCACACCTGAAGGGGGCGCTCGCGTCTCTGGAGGACGTCTGGACGCTCTTTGATGCACATGTTTCTCAGCTTTTGTTGCGTCTGTTGCTCGTGTGTGACTGCGGCCGACGGACTGAAGCGAGTCGGCTTCTGTGTAAAACTGGACATGGAACCTGGAGGTCTGAGCTGTTGTTTCATTAATAAAGATGTTTTTATCTTTCATAACAACTTAGACGTATGAGTTGGTGACACTGGTTCATGTGGTTAAACAGATTCTACTAAATTACTTGTGAACAATAAGAACGAGGTCACATGACTTTAGCATCTTGCTCAAACACACTTCTCTCATACTGTTTTTTGAATTGCTGTCGACTATCAGCACATTTTAAGGGTTCCTCTAGATTATTCCACAGATATACACCTCTCCGGGTGATACAGGGACTTTTCAGGGTAGAATGAATACATTGTACTTCATGACTGAAGGTCACACCCAGAAATGTATTTATATTATATTTATATTTTACAATCGCTTCAATCAAACACGTTTTTCCGACTGTAATGAAACACCTGGATATTAAAAACACGACCTGTGTATCCAACTCTTCACACAGAAGAAGAGGTTCTTATTACATGTTAATAAACGGCTGTATTACAGAAGTAAAGTCACGTTTCTGCTGTTTAAGCTTTTCCTTCAGGCACATGATCTGACGCCTACAATCTGCAAACACAGCGTATCGTTCAAAGACAGTGTTCAGATGTTGCTTTGTTTGTTTAAGTTCTGTGAAGGTGATGGCCCAGTTTCATTGACAACCAGGAAAACAAGAATTACATTTGTGAAGCATAAACCAATACATGAATAGATATAAAAATGGCTAAATATGATGATTCATTAATATTTGGTTTGATTTCAAAGTAACATAAGATCATTTTGAAAGAGTCAGTTCAGCATAAATTCTTTTATAAGTCAATTTTTAACATGAACCTATGTTGATGTCAACGACCTTTGCCATAAAAGTTGGAAAAATGTGAACGTTGATAGTATTTATTAATCACAGAGCGTCCTAAGACACCAGAACAGTGTTTCCTTAACTTTGCGAAAGGAGTGAAACAGCGCCCCCAATTTGACGCTGGTGGCCAAAAAGTGTACTGCATCCATATTTACCATTGACAACGCATGGGCGCTGGGTTGCAGGTTCTAGAATTTGATGATGTCCCCGGACCCGGGGGGGGGGGGGGGGGGGGGGGGGGGCAGGAGCCAGTTTTTCCTATTAACAGCATTACACTTTCACAAGTCGTAGCTCAAAAGAAAATGAAGGAATGACAGAAATGATCATTAACATCAGTCTCTTTGTACCAAACATTTCCTCAAAAACAAAATAATTGTTCCTCTATATAACAGTATTGGCCTGAAACCCAGCAATTAACCAGATGCTTCGAAAAAGTAAGTCAGGGCCCCACTTTGGGCACCCCCGGTTTAGAGCTTTTCCTCCATAAGACGGACATGTTATAAAAGCTTCATGAAGGAGGCGTCACTTAACCATATCATAGCCAGCGCAACATGACGTCACAGCGCACACCTCACGTGACCAAAACACGGAAGTTACGCCACAGTGAAAACAAGTTTGTTCCTAGTTTTGGGGCCAGACCTGTAACAGTTTGGTTTAGAGGCGGAGGCTCCCGTGTTCCTCTCCGCGCGCGGACCTGCGGCTCCGGTTCCGGTTCGGCCTCGGGACGTCTTTAGTCCGACTTGTTTCAAAGTACCGACGTGACTCCAGCCTGACGCTCGGAGTGACCGTAAGTGCGTGAGTTTTCCGCCCTGTCCGTCCCCGGGGTCACGTGTTCAGGCAAACCGTCTGTTTTGTGCAGATGTCGGAGCTGGTTCTTCTGACGCTGCTGTCGCTCCTGCTGCCGCCAGGGGGCGCCGCGTCTCCCGTCAGCTGCTACAATGACCGCGGGGCCCCGGTGGACTGGTGAGTGACCCGATGGGATTTACGTTCATTTCAAAGACTGCCCCCCCCCCCCCCCCCCCCCCTTTAAAACATTTTGTATTAAAAAACGTGTTTGTGAATCAACAACAACAACAACACACGGCTCTCGTAAAGTAGCAAACTGGCGATTGATAAAAAATGAATAAAAAGATTAAAATACGAGTTCCTGTTGGTATGGTGTGTGCACAGGTTCTATGCGTACAAACTGCCCCGTGCGGCCGGTGGGGGCCCGGTGGCGGGGGGCCCGGAGGAGGGGCTGAGGTACCTGCTGCTGGAGCCGGGCAGCGAGGCCTGGACTGAGGGGGCAGTGAGCATCAACGACACGAGCGGAGCCGTGGGCAGGACGCTGGGCCCGGTTTACTCTCAGGTGAGGGGGAGGGGGGGGGGGGTAAATAATAAATAAATACTCATTCTGGATTTTTTATTCTATTGAAAAAAAAAAAAAAGTTATATTGATAATCGGGAAGTTTGTTATGATGTTGTTTTTTTCAGAGCTCAGAAGTGGCTTTTGTTTTTTACAACGACCAGAGCCCAGTGGAGCCTCGAGCCGCCCCGGGACGATCCTCGGGCCCGGGACGATCCTCGGGCCCGGGACGATCCTCGGGACACACCAAAGGTACAGGGAAACTACAGTGACTCACACGGTTACCACGGTTACACACTGCACTTTTAACGTACATGACACTCCCGTGTAATAAAAACAAGAAGTTAACCTCTACATGCTTTTCCCAACATTACACCTGAACTACATGATTCCTGACAAACAAACCCCTCCCCCTCCCGCCTCTCTCTCCTCTTCCCTCCCCCTCTCTCCTCTCTTCTCCTCTCTCTCTCCCCCCCTCTCTCCTCTCTCCCCCCTCTCCCCCAGGAGCGGTGGTGGTCGATAAAACCCAGGGCTTCTGGCTGGTCCACAGCACTCCTCACTTCCCCCCCCCGCAGGAGGCCGGACACTTCTCGTACCCGGAGACTGGACTCGTCAACGGGCAGAGCTTCCTGTGTGTCACCTTCCCCCTGGAGCGCTTCCTCGCCATCGGTAAAACGCCGCCGCACGCTCTGCTTAGGTCGATGAGACGCCACAGACAGAAGTGTAACCACGACGACGGGGCAGTGTTTACTTCACAGTCTGCGATAGTGCGGAAAGTTTTACTGACGGCGAAATCACTGGTGTTACCACGACAACAGAGGACTCACGGCTGTTACCACGACAACAGAGGACTCACGGCTGTTACCACGACAACAGAAGACTCACGACTGTAACCACGACAACAGAAGACTCACGAGTGTTACCACGACAAGAGGACTCACGAGTGTTACCACGACAACAGAGGACCCACGACTGTAACCACGACAACAGAGGACTCACGACTGTTACCACGACAACAGAGGACTCACGAGTGTTACCACGACAACAGAAGACTCACGACAACAGAGGACTCACAGCTGTAACCACGACAACAGAGGACTCACGGCTGTTACCACGACAACAGAGGACTCACGGCTGTTACCACGACAACAGAAGACTCACGACTGTAACCACGACAACAGAAGACTCACGAGTGTTACCACGACAAGAGGACTCACGAGTGTTACCACGACAACAGAGGACCCACGACTGTAACCACGACAACAGAGGACTCACGACTGTTACCACGACAACAGAGGACTCACGAGTGTTACCACGACAACAGAAGACTCACGACAACAGAGGACTCACAGCTGTAACCACGACAACAGAGGACTCACGGCTGTTACCACGACAACAGAGGACTCACGGCTGTTACCACGACAACAGAGGACTCACGGCTGTTACCACGACAACAGAAGACTCACGACTGTAACCACGACAAGAGAAGACTCACGAGTGTTACCACGACAACAGAGGACCCACGACTGTAACCACGACAACAGAGGACTCACGACTGTTACCACGACAACAGAGGACTCACGAGTGTTACCACGACAACAGAAGACTCACGACAACAGAGGACTCACAGCTGTAACCACGACAACAGAGGACTCGCGGGTGTTACCACAACATTTGTGAGCCCGCTGTTGTAGTAGTGACATCACACGCATAAATTAAACGACACCAGGAAGTTCCAAGAAAATGGCAGAAAAACAAATCATTCTAAAGAACAAGGAGCACGAGACGATCGACTTTATATAGATCAAAACGAAGCATTGTTTTTACTCAAGAGTACAGATACTTCCTTATAATCTTACTCGAGTAGAAGTAAAAGTACCATGTGGTCGTATCGGTAACGGGCTCTGTGTTTCAGGGGAGCAGCTGCTCATAAACCAGCCGCACGTGTTCGACTGCCAGGTCCCGGAGGCGCTGGCGTCGCTGCTGCCGACTCTGAGCGCGCTCTGCCACAAGCCCCGCCCCTCGGCCTTCACAGCCCCGCCCCCTCTGCCTGAGCCCGTGTCGAATCGCAGCGTGACTCTGAGCTCCGCTGAGGGCACGCCGTTCATCAGCTTCGCCAAAGGAGCCGCCTTCGACGACGGTACGGCGGATTTACAGTCACGCGCCATTTTGTTTTCTGAGTATATTGTGTGATAGAGTTCAGAAGGCAAAAAGAGAACTGAAAGTAAACAATACATGAACATGAGCCAAGTATCTGTGATGGCAGAGTCTCATTACGAGTCCGGTAAAGACGCTCGATGTGACTTTACATTGAGATGAATCACAAAGGCCCGGCGGCAGAATCAGGATCAGGATCAGAGTCAGGATCAGGATCGGGATCAGGATCAGAGTCAGGATCAGGATCAGAGTCGGGATCAGGATCAGGATCGGGATCGGGATCAGGATCAGGATCAGAGTCAGGATCAGGATCGGGATCGGGGTCAGGGTCAGAGTCGGGATCAGAGTCAGGATCAGGATCAGAATCAGGATCAGGATCAGAGTCAGGATCAGAATCAGGATCAGAATCAGAGTCGGGATCGGGATCAGGATCAGAATCAGGATCAGGATCAGAGTCGGGATCAGGATCAGGATCGGGATCGGGATCAGGATCAGAATCAGGATCAGGATCAGAGTCAAGATCAGGATCGGGATCGGGGTCAGGGTCAGAGTCGGGATCAGAGTCAGGATCAGGATCAGAATCAGGATCAGGATCAGAGTCAGGATCAGGATCGGGATCGGGGTCAGGGTCAGAGTCGGGATCAGAGTCAGGATCAGGATCAGAATCAGGATCAGGATCAGAGTCAGGATCAGAATCAGGATCAGAATCAGAGTCGATCGGGATCAGGATCAGAATCAGGATCAGGATCAGAGTCGGGATCAGGATCAGGATCGGGATCGGGATCAGGATCAGAATCAGGATCAGGATCAGAGTCAAGATCAGGATCGGGATCGGGGTCAGGGTCAGAGTCGGGATCAGAGTCAGGATCAGGATCAGAATCAGGATCAGGATCAGAGTCAGGATCAGGATCGGGATCGGGGTCAGGGTCAGAGTCGGGATCAGAGTCAGGATCAGGATCAGAATCAGGATCAGGATCAGAGTCAGGATCAGAATCAGGATCAGAATCAGAATCAGGATCAGGATCAGGATCAGGATCAGGATAGGTTTTATTGCCATTGTTTCAGAACAGGTTTACAAACTAAGATTTTTTCTCGGTGCAAACGTGCGACATAAAACATATAACACAGAGTTAAGATAAAAAAAATAAGCTAAAGAAGTTTAAACTATAAGGCTATAGGGGCGTAAGAAATATTAAATAAATGACATAAAATAAAAGTGACATATGTTAAGACGACAACAATTTGACATTGAACAACAGCGGGATGGTATTTACAGATGTGTAGGCGTATGAAGTGATATTAAGTGATATTGCAGGTTCTAGAATGTGATGATGTCACCGGACCCAGGGGGGGGAGGAGCCAGTTTTTCCTCTTAACAGAATTACACTTTCAAAAGAAAGAGTATGAATCACAAAAATGATCTTTAATATCAGTCACTGGGTCCAAGATCTCTCTGTACAAGACCAAACATGTCCTAAAAAACTAAATACATTTCCCCTCCATATAACAGTATTTATATTTATTTATGAGTTTATTTGACAGGGACAGTTCACATTAAGGAACATTTCTGTAAATGTGTCAGTATTCGCTGCAAAGCTAGTTTTCAACTGTTGTCCCGGGGCCAGGTGTATAATGCCAACAACAATTATAAAACGTAAAACAATTTAAAAGTTGAGGCTACACAACTCACACACCAACAACATCCAAACGCTCGTTCTGTATGGAGGATTGAAAGTGCCACAATTAAATAAATAAATACACCATTAAATAATTAAATAAATGTGTCATTAATTAATTAAATGTGTCATTAATTAATTAAATTACCAATGATTCTGTGTAAAAAAATATATATAATTATTTATCTATTTAATTAATTATTTCATGGTCCTGTGTTGCAGTGTTTCATGAATTAATTTTATCTGTCAAACTCGCCCATCAAAGTTTGAGGGGTGGGTCCTAACACCTGATTGGTCATCCTGCTCATCGAGTCAAGGCAAATCAATTCCAGAATAATGGATTGATGCAGACTAGTGAACATACTCCGATACGCTGGGTGGCGCTATTCTCCCTTACGTATGTTTGAATACTCAAGCAAAAACAACTAAACACAAGCCTCGATCACTCCATCAAGGGATGTCAAGAAATAACTTTTTTTAAATTAATATCTGCTGTTTCTCAATAATCGTAAAGAGCACTCATCCGCCCGGTAGGTGGCGGTAAAACCAATGGATGCGGTACATTCAGACCAATGGATGCGGTACATTGCGACCGGGGCATTGAGGCAACGGCACATTCCAACTAGCACCCCTGTAGAGTACTTCTTCTAAAATTTCGGTCACTCTACAGTCAATGCCTTGGTCAGAAAGTGTGGAAATAACTCCAAGAACTTCAATAAATTCCTCCGCTTTATTCTGTATATGCTCGGGGTCTGCAGGTCCTGCTTCCACATACTCAGCAAGGTCGAAAATATCTCGCACCAACTCCCTTGAAACCTCATGAAGGTCCTCCATCAGCGTAGCCGCCATGTTTCCAAAAAACACTTCAGGCCAAAGCAATGGATTAGACAAGATTTGAGTTAACCAGGCTTTAGCCCGCCCACAACTTTTGATGGGCGAGTTTGACAGATAAAATTAATTCATGAAACACTGCAACACAGGACCATGAAATAATTAATTAAATAGATAAATAATTATATATATTTTTTACACAGAATCATTGGTAATTTAATTAATTAATGACACATTTATTTAATTAATGACACATTTATTTAATTAATGACACATTTATTTAATTATTTAATGGTGCATTTATTTATTTAATTGTGGCACTTTCAATCCTCCATAGTTCTGTGACTCGCACAATAGAATGGAGATGTTGGTGCACGGGCAGGTCGGGTATTGGCCTTTGTAACGCTGTGATGTGCCTGCAACCCAGCGATAAAGTGATGAGTGAAGCAGCGGGTCTAAGTGTGGACGCACCAACAGCAACAGAGCAGAAACATCATGAGTCTGTGACTGAGCTACAGAGACTTGTTTTTGTTCATGAGTCTGATGGCGGAGGGGAAAAAACTGTTCAAGTGGGGGAGGTCTGGGTCTGGATGGACCGTAGCCTCCTGCCTGAGGGGAGGGGGGTGAATAGTCCGTGTCCAGGGTGAGAAGGATCAGCTGTGATCAGACCCACACGCCTCCGGGTCCTGGAGGTGAACAGGTCCTGGAGAGATGGAGCTTCTCTGCAGCAGCACAATAATAAGAAATAAGTCACATTTTCTCGTAATAAGTGCATTTGTCCTTTTGGGGCGACGGGGGGGCAGGTGTTGGAGCCTCCTGCACATCTGTATGAACGAGAGTGAGTGGGTGAAAGCGCTTTGAGCCTGATGAAGGTGGAGAAGCAATATATAAGTGGAGACCATTTAGCAAATTAATCTGTTTAATCATTTTTAAATTATACATTAAGTACTTTGAAGACTTTTCATATTGTAAGAGTAAAAATACTTCTCCACTGGCATGAATGACTCAAATATATATATATATATATAAGTACTGCATTGCTTGAAGTCTCCCGTGTGCCCCTGCAGACCTGTACCACTCCTGGGTGGCGCCGGCTCTCGGGACGCCCCTCCTGGTGCAGTTCTGGGTTCGCTCCACGGGGGTGCTGCCCTCCAACTGCTCGGGCGCCTGGAGCGTCCTGAACATCCAGCGCCTCAGTCCCGGCGGCTCCGCCTTCAGCACCAGCCTGGACCACTCCAAGTGGGCGGCCAGTCCGGAGGGGGCGCAGGCGGGCGGGGGCTGGGTCTGCGTGGGCGACATCAACCGGAACGAGGCGGAGGAGCGGCGGGGCGGGGGCACGGTGTGTCAGAGGGACCCCCGAGTGTGGAAGGCCTACAGGGGCGCCGCGCTGGAGTGCCAGGACTGTGAGGGGGGCACTACCTCCTGCTGACTGTGGGGGGCACTACCTCCTGCTGACTGTGAGGGGGGGGCGCTACCACCTGCTGACTGTGCTCAGTTAAGGCGGGGGTTAAGAGGTTAAGCCACACTTTAACCAAGCACATTGTCTCCAGTTCGGCTTTACCCGAATACCCATTTACGCCTAATTTGAAAGCTAAGGCCCACAAAAAGTTTTTTCCTACATTGTCGTCACATTTATTTTTGTCGCTTTCTTGTAACTTTTCGATCACGTTTTCGCCGCTTTCATACGCGTTTTAAGCTTTTAGATTTGGGTAAAGTGTTAAATAAAACTCGAGAGTGGGGAGTGGCGCCATCTTGTGGCTGGCGCTGAGGCGAACGCTGATGAAGCCACATACACATGGGAACAGGGTTTTCTTTGGATAAAAACGTCTGAATTTTAGACAAAGTTTGTTTTAGACACGGTGAGATCAATAAAGGATTATCTGTTTTTGATTTGTTCGTTGTTCATGTTTTCTCTGTGGATGTCGATCACGTTCTGTCTGATTTCTCCGGCTGAAAACAGTTTTTTTTCCCCGTGAAAGTATTTTATCTGCGCTCCTGTTCCTCCTGTTTCTTTCCCGTGTATGAAACGAATGTAAAGTTAAACGAGGAAAATACACGCAGCCAAATAATGACAAACGAACATGAGCTGTTTCTTATCGCCATGGCACCCGGTTCTAAAGGACGATCACAAGATGGCCGCCAGGATTGTTCCAGTTTCACATAGCGGTTTATTTTCACATTTTAAGTTGATTGTCCAAACGACATTTGAACAGACGTCCTCGCGCAGCTCTGGAGCACGTGACGCTGAGGGAAAGTGACACGTGTGGCTCCGGAGCAGGCCGTGTTTGGGACACGCTAAGATTGGCCTTAAACCGACATGTGTGAGGTAATTTTGAACATGCTACTGACTCACACACATGTATGAAGAAAGCCTTCGCCCACGGAGGTAAACAAACACTGTTAACACGCCTGACCTCACACTGTACGAGTGAGACGACCCGAGCCCCGTGAGGCCACACGAGCTGAACTGGGTCTGAATACATGGCGTTTAAATACTTGGATATAAAGAGCATTCCAACTTGTTCTGCTCGTTTGTGTGACCTTTGACCTAATGAAACATGACATGGCCTTTCCCACGTGGAGCGGCGTTTGTAACGAGGCTTCGTAAACAGACTTTCACTCAGTTTAATCTGAACATGTGAAGATCTCCACGGATATTTGACCAACAAGAAACAAAAAGACTGTTTTTATGCTGACCATCCATCCTCTGAGCCTAAAGTCCCACATCTGAGCAAAGTCTTTGTGAAAGATCTCAGAATGAGAAGATCCACAGAGGCCCACACGTCCACCAACACTCTTGGACGGAGCGATTTTCAGTCATAAGTTTATTGTGAGCAGTTAATGACGGCTCGCGTTTCCACAGAGTCTGCGCCTCTAAAGCTCATACAAAGTGGATTCAAGCGAACGGTCTCCATGCAAACAAACCGCGCCCGGTCTGACCGGAAATCGCCCACATGTTCCACGCTAAGGCTCATGGGAAAAAGGTGGATAGAGTTTTATTAAAGTGCTGTGTAATGTTGCACGATTAACTGTTTAACACGTGAACCGTTTAACACGTGAACCGTTTAACACGTGAACCGTTTAACACGTGAACTGTTTAACATGTGAACTATTTAACACGTGAACCGTTTAACACGTGAACTGTTTAACACGTGAACCGTTTAACACGTGAACTGTTTAACACGTGAACCGTTTAACACGTGAACCGTTTAACACGTGAACTATTTAACACGTGGACCGTTTAACACGTGAACCGTTTAACACGTGAACCGTTTAACACGTGAACTATTTAACACGTGGACCGTTTAACACGTGAACCGTTTAACACGTGAACCGTTTAACACGTGAACCGTTTAACACGTGAACCGTTTAACACGTGAACCGTTTAACACGTGAAACCCTCCCGTGTGAGAATCAGCTCAGGACTCGGGCACTCGTGTAAAAGGACATTTATTTCTGCAAAAATAGGAGCTTCTTTCTGTAGTGCATAAATAATCTGGACGAGTTCAAACACAAGGCACAGACGAGTCCTCGCTATGTCCCGCCCACTCAGGCGAGCCTCGGCCAATCGCAGGCGTCACAGGCACCCGAGCCGTCCAACCGGAGCTCACCGCACTCCGGCGTGACGAGGGTGGGACGCAGGGTCCGGAATAACTCCTGGGTCACCGAGCGTTTGCAGGGCGGATAAGTTCACTTCTGTCAGACGAATGGCAGAGGTAGATGTTTCCAGTATCTTTGGGGACCTGATGATGATGATGATGATGATGATGATGATGAAGCGATACTTTTGCAAACCATCAGAAATATGTCAAAATGTCCGGCTGCAAACATGTAGATTCACAATACAACGGTTCACGTGACATCACAACTTTCTACAGAGCGTTTCAAACTGAGGTGGAGCAGCGGAAAATCCTATGACGGTAACTATGGTAACTGGTAAATTACAGATTTTTTTGTCTTAGTTTTTGGTTAATATCTCAATCATCACTGAAATAATCCATATGCAACAATAAACTGTATTAAAGTTCATTGTCTCCTCTCCATATTTTGCCATTTTCCCTCTATTTTTTCAAATTTTTTCCTCTCAATTTTTGCTCAATTACTTGCAATTTTCACCCTATTTTTCGCCCCCCAATTTCCCCCCCATAATTTACAATTTTTCCCAATTCTTTCCTCCATTTTATCAACCCCCAAAACCCCACATTATTTTGCCATTTCCCCCAATTTTGTCCCTATTTTTTTAAATGTTTTATCCAATCTCTTCTCTCAATTTGTCCCCTTTTTTAATTTAATTATTACAATTTCCCCTCATTTCTTGACATTGGAGATAAACTCAATATTGTAAATCTTCCAAACAGCCATTTCAATATTATCCTGTAGACCAGTGTTTTTCAACCACTGTGCCAAAAATTATCCAATTTCACCTAGTGGGGCTAAACAACATTTTTTGAAAAACAAATCAATAATTATCTGCAAATAATGTGCCATTGTCGGGCCTGTGCTGATCGGCAGAGTCACCATATTAAAGTGGCCGCAGGAGCTCATTTCTTTGACACAAGAGCATTAGCGATGCATGGATGCACTTTGTGAATATGGGCTACAGAGTTTCATTTGTTTAACATTTTCTGCTGGTGAGCCTCGTGATTTTTCAATGTGCCTTGGTTGAAAAACACTGCTGTGGACGACTTTGTCCAGCTCCAGTCATGTGACACTGAACTCGTAACAAGACGATATGGGCGGAACACGAAGCAGAACACGGCCTTAAAGCAGCACTAAGTAACTTGTTTACCTTAATAAATCCTTTAGTCCCTCTGGGGGTGATACAAGTGTTAATGGGAGGATTGGGGGGTCTTTCATCTCCCCCTGGTGTCTCTGGCCAGAAAACCATGCTTGCAACTTGACTGCCACCGGGTCGGAGTCAGCAATACACACCAATAGAACCACAAAGAAGAAGCTAACAGGCTAACGGGCAAAGCTAACTGCGGGCTAGCGCCACTTAAACAGTATTTACAGCCAAGTTTGAGTGAAAAAAATAATTTCTATTGTATAACTGGATGTACAACTTCCCTCTGTCCCTTCGCCTTTTCTGTCAGCGTAGTTTTTACTCTCACGGACAAATTAATGAGTTAAAAAAACACAACTTACAAAAGACACCAGCAGTTGCGCTTATGGCCTCTAGGGGCAAGAGTTACTTAGTACTGCTTTGAAGGGATGTTTCAGGAGTTATTCATGCAGTCCATATATATATATATATATATATATATATATATATATATATATGAGTTTAGTGGTGCTAGGCTAGTGCTAGGCTAGCGCGTGTCTATGGTAACTAGTAGCCTGCATTAAAAACCTCTTCAAAAGGGCTCGTCCTCCAAACGTTGCCAGATCTGATTTGTAGAAAGCTCCTTTGTGAACTCCACGTGTAGTAACGCCGGCCGCAGGTAAACAAACTACTGTAGATCCGGTAACCGAGCAGATCACTCCGCCGCTGCGTAGCTACGACCAGGAAGCTCAAATATAAGTTATTTTGATGCAAAATGGTTATATTTAAAAAACACAGACATTTATATGGGTAGTCTGGTGTTATAAGTGATTTGCCTCAGGTGCACTGTGGGTCAGACTGTTTGTAATGCAGGCTACTAGTTACCATAGACATGCACTAGCCTAGCACTAGCCTACCACCACTAAACTTCAAATATATAGACTGCATGATTTAAAAAAAAATCAACAACACTCTGGATAACTAGGAAATTAGGCCCTATGTCAAACATCCTGGAATATCCCTTCAATGGTTCTTAAACCAAATAAGCCAAATAAAAGGGTGCAAAGTAGGGCTGAACGATAAATCCCATTTGCAATTTTATCGCGATATTACACAACACGATTTTCGACGCCCACCGCGTGCTTTTGTTTCCTTCTCAGTCGACTTAAGGTGCGCGGCAGATCGTGGATGTGCTGTGAACATATCAGCGTTGATCATGCAGCCACCGCGAAGGACTATTGCGTTTTCCTCCGTTAGCATTGCGTTAGCTGCAGCGCTAATCCCTCACGTCAGTGCCTCCACAGAGATGAAGGTGAGCCTGTGCTGCTTGGTAAGAGTAAAGAGTCCTTTGCGGCTCATGTTTGGGAATGTTTTGGATAAAGAGTCACAACCACTGACTAAAACACAAAAGCAAATAGCGAGAAATTATTTGGGCTATTTACAAAAAAATAAAATAAAATCAGTATAAGCTTATTGTAAATTATGTAAATGGTTTTGTGGACTATTTTTTATTATATTCCATACGATTATAAAGATTTAAGAGCAAGTAATACTTTATTAAGTCCGTTGAAAATAATTAATTGTATTGCAACAAAAAGTTATTAGTGGAAAATCGCAATAAAATCGAAATCGCAATATTGATTTTTGGCAAAATCGTTCAGCCCTAGTGTTACAGTTAGAGTTTCTTTCCCCTGTGGTCGCAGTGAATCGAACATGTTTGAAAAGACCAGAATAATCAAAGGAAAAAGCAACAATAACACACACACACACACACACACGGCAAACAAACACCGAAGGTCCGCGAGAGCGACATCCAGAGGCACTCGCGGCGTTGAGGTTCCTCCTCGCCTCAGGGGTCGGTCTGGACTTGGTAGAACGTTGTTTCCTTGGAGCTTCTCTTCCATCTGTCTCAATAAACACGCGTCTCGTTAAAGTCCTGTACGACGCTTTATTTGGGCTTTTGAAAAACACTTTTCGTACCCAAGCCTCGGCATTTCACCTTTTAGAACTTCGAGACGACATATCCGGCACAAATGTGACTCAAGGCGAGTCTCGGCAGGCGGTCAGTGTCGAGGTTTTTCGCTAGTTTTCTCCTTAGATTTAAAGTGATGTTTCAGGATTTTTGACATTTCCTAGTTATCCAGAGTGCTGATGATTTCTGGGGATATATATATATATTTTTTAATTCATGCAGTCCTTATATTTGAAGAGTTTAGTGGTGCTAGGCTAGTGCTAGGCTAGTGCTAGGCTAGTGCTAGGCTAGTGCTAGGCTAGTGCTAGGCTAGTGCTAGGCTAGGCAGTGTAGCGCTTTGAGAAACACTTGGTAATACAGGCCTGTAAAGCGCAATACAAGTGTAAGGCATTATTATTATTAGTGCTAGGCTAGTGCTAGGCTAGTGCTGGGCTAGTGCTGGGCTAGTGCTAGGCTAGTGCTAGGCTAGTGCATGTCTATGGTAACTAGCAAAGTCTGTTTAAAGTTCCAAAAAATGACCAAGGCTCAGGTTTTGAGAAGTGACAGAAAAAGCCTGAATAAAGCGGAATCTGGGACGTGTCCTAGAACAAAGTCTTTTCCCTTTGTTGAAAGTGCAGTTAGAGGCCCTTCTCTGGCGCCCCCCAGTGTCCGGGTCAGAACAGCGTCCGCACCAGGCGCCGCCCCTTGGCTTTGATCCTGGGGAAGGTGGCGCTGGTCTCCGTGCTGATTGGCTGAGAGCCCGGAGGCCTGGTCCCGCCCTTCCTCCTCAGCAGGAAGTCGACGCTGGAGGAGGTCATGGCGTAGAAGACGTTTCCTGACGCCGGGATCAGCAGCTCTGAGAGAAGGAGAGAGAGAGGGGGGTCAAGTCAGGGTCACACGTCTAAAGTCCAGGCAGATGGAGCTCCTCAAGAACCTTCACATCAGTGACGAGAAGAGCATTAGTTAGTCAGGAAACATTTTAGTTTAAAGGAGGTTAATCTACCCGGATGTTCCTGTTTGTGGATCTAACAAACGTTCAAGTCAGTATAGAGACAAAAACAATAGCAGTAAGCCGGGCTAACCTCAAGGGTGTGTCCTGAGCCCGTTATTGTTCATAAAGATGACACCACTGTTGCTAACAACACTGCTGTCGGTCTTAATACCAACAACGAGGAGGCAAACAGGGAAGAGGTGGAGGAACTCTCGAAACACAACCTGGCCCTGAACCAAAGGAGCAGAGAGTCTGCTGACCTCTGGTGGCCGGTCTTGGTTCTGCAGAGGCAGAGTCTCATTTGGATAAAGAGAGCTGTCCCTCTGCAGGACGTCTTCACAATACTGTGAATGTGGGAAATGTGTCTTTTTTTGTGGTCACACATTAATATGACGAGGAGGCCAAGAGCCGACATGTTCCCCTTTGCTCCAGGGTAATTAGAGCCACGAAGGCATCGACCATTCGTGCCTCATGAGGTCCAGGCCAATCGCATTATATTTAATCATAATTAACTAAATCGCTCTTGGTTTTTCAATAATGTTAATTTTTTTAGAAAGTCCTGATATAATAAAACATGGGGACTGTGTAAAGAACGGCTCAGGGGGTTTATTTTTAATGTAATATTTCCAGCTCACTGCCCCACAGTAACAATTAGACTTAATGGTTTACTCTGAACAGGACGGTCGAGAAAAGTCAATGATTTTACGTAATTCTGCGCCGCATCATTTCCTTTTCCTGTGAATATGAGGCCGATCTCAAATAAAGAGCGATCTTTTCCCAGAGCCACGATCTGCCCGACGGTCCCGCTCTGAGTGAGGCGGCTTCAGAGGAGGAGGAGCCGGGTCTGGAGGACGATGACTTCCCACCTGGACGGGGCCTTTCTGTGGAGTTTGCATGTTCTCCCCGTGTCTGTGTAGGTTTCCTCCGGGTACTCCGGTTTCCCCTACCACTAAAAACATGTACAATAGATTCCTCTCTGGGGCCAGGACTCCCCTGAAAAAGAGATTCTTAATCTCAGTGGGACTTTCCTGGTTAAATAAACAGTGGTGGAAAGTAACTAAGTAAAAAGTACAGATTACAGGTAGGGGAGACCGGGTATGGTTGTAACTCCACCATTCAGGGGTAAGATAGGAGTCACATGATCATATAAAACCACATGACTTAGATTAGATTCAATTGTAGTTTCTCAGGTAAAAGGTGATTTCTCCTGCTAGGTTCAAACCATTATGCTGATACAGCTGAACAATGGCTGACAGGGGTGGGGCTGGTTATAACACCATCATCCCCTATATACAGTTAATAACACTTGATTTTAATACTTTTACAGAATGCCTAGACAGTGGAAAAGAAAGACTGACAGATTTGTGCGAATGTTAAAAAGCATCTGATGAGGTCAGAGAGAAGGTCGGGTCAGATCAGTTGCAAAGGCACGTGCGATCTGCCATTAACACTGAGCAGAGGCTGAGAGTCCAGAGTCCAGGGTCGTCCCAGGTCACACTGAAGCATCTCCAGAGTTTCCTCTGAGGAGCAGGAGGAAGTGTTTGACTCAGACAGACCTGTGTCATGGACCGACTCACCTGAGGTTAAGCAGATGGTTAGAGAGACATTGTTCTTTTATTTAAATAAACCTCTGTTTGAATCAGATCACATGACGGGATACCCCAGTACTGGGGTAGGGGGTAACAAAGGACCACCATGTGTTTGACATAAACTCACGAGGTCTGTGATCATCCTGCAGAGGTTTGAATTGGGGACATTTGTAATTAACAAATGTGAAGCAGAAAGTGTTACAATACCCGCTCTCCCCTACTTTTACTTTACTTAAGTACATTTTATGATGAATACATTTTACTTTTACTTCACTCAATTTTTAAATTGGGTTAAAAGTAAAAGTATTTACTTTCAAAGTGACCTCTTTACAATGAACTGGTTTAGGCCCAGTTTAGATCTGGTTTAGACCTGACCCAGTTTAGTCCGGGTTTACTTCCTGTTTTTGACCTGGTTTGATTCAAATGATTTTGAAAAATCCTGCACATTAAACTCTTAAATACTTTTACTTTTTACTTATAAAGTACATTTTACAATGCATACTTTTGTACTTTTACTTAAGTAAGAATATCGAGTACTTCTTCCACCTCGGCTCTGAGTTAAACGTGGACCGACCTTTCCCGTCCGGCAGCAGCTGCAGCAGCTCGTATCCCGGCGCCGCCGTCGGGTCCTGGTTGTGTTTGTCTAAGGCACTGCTGATCACCGCCGGCGTCTTATCGTTACTGGTCACCTGCAGGACACCACACTGGTCAGGACACCACACTGGTCAGGACACCACACTGGTCACACACTCAGGCCCCATATCAGGCAACATATCTTTACACGTTTCAGACGTTTCCACAGTGTTGGTGATTAAAGAAAGTGACTTAGTGGTTTCTGCTCAAATAAATAAATAAATAAACACAAATGCTTCTGTTTCTGGTTCTAGATGATAAATATGTTTGTTTAGGTG
This sequence comes from Proterorhinus semilunaris, assembly GCA_021464625.1. Lineage (NCBI taxonomy): Eukaryota > Metazoa > Chordata > Actinopteri > Gobiiformes > Gobiidae > Proterorhinus > Proterorhinus semilunaris. Next base: position 2,851,805 of record CM038350.1, on the reverse strand, counting down.
TTGTTTGAAAACTAAAATGTCTTATTTCAATAATGGATTAGTCCAGGTCTGTTTTTCAGGAGGACATGAAGCTTTAAAGAGTCGACCTATGACCCCTCTCCCCCCCAGCCCCGTGAAGCCCCTGCTGAAGTACCAGGATGCTGCGGTACAGGTTTCCGTCCTGCAGCTCCATGCGGATGCGGATGATGCGCATGTCGGCCCCTGAGCCCTGGGGGCCCCCGGGCGGGTTGTTCCCGCAGGAGGCCGAGCGGCGGTGAGACTTGGCCGGAGAGGACGGGGTCAGCGCGGCCGGGCCGGGGTCCGAGCAGGGCGGGGAGGAGTCCACGTCCAGGCAGGACACCGAGGGGGAGCGCATGTGCTGCGGGAGAGACCGGATCAGACTTTACTCACGTCTGTGTGCGGATAAACAAAAACAAATCCTCTGACACTGGTGATGTGTTCAAGTGTTTCTGGAGCTGCCAGAACCGCTCAGGCCGTTTCACAGGTTTGAAGTAACGGAGCGGCAGTTTGTTTAAAGAGGGGGTATTCTGCTTTCTTCAGTCACATAGCCCCAGTCTATAGCACTACAATGATGACCTTCTGTTGGTCTGTATATGCAGTAAATTAAAATAACTGCCTTGAATAAAATTGCGCTCTCAAAATGGCCGTACTGAACGTCTTGAAATAGGCCTCTGTCTCTTTAAGAAGCTTTCCGACACGCCCCCTTCAGCACACTACTGTGGCATTGAAACAACAACACTGTGCGGGGAGGGGGCTCTGCTGAGCTGAGGAGCAGTGGTTGGGGGCTTGGCTGGTGACGAAAGGTCCAGAGGCGTCTCCAGGAGGTGGGGGCGTTCCTAGGAGGACTGAGGCAAGTTTTTACTGAAAATATGTGAATGAGCCGAGGCAACACTCCAGGCATGTGTTTAATGAGGGAACGACATAATAACATGATATAAAGCTTGAAAAAGTCGATATAACATAATACCCCCCCTTTAATACTCGGTCTTAGGCGTTACCGTGGTGAGTTTGTTAATACTCAGGCGTTACCGTGGTGAGTTTGGTTAATACTCGGCGTTACCTTGGTGAGTTTGGTGAGCAGGTTGTTGACGGGGGAGGTGAAGTCGAAGAGGCCGTCGGAGTCCGTGGTCAGGCTGGAGCGGGAGCTGCTCAGGCTGAGGAAACACATGGATCCATAACTTTACTTCTGTCCAGCACATGCTAACGTTAGCTCTGCTGCTAGCGCCGTATTAGCCTACGGGTTTAATCGTGCAACTTTCTAATGATTAAAGTGTGTATCGGTCGATTTATCCTCCAAACTCCACTCAGTTTCTCTGCTCCTGGCTCTGAAAAGACTGATCGAACAGACGCTGCTCAGACTTTCCACTTTTTATTGTCGTCGCTGGAGAAAGTCAGAGCCGACATGTGTCCAGTGTTGACGTATTACAAACAGTGTTGGGCAAGTTACTTTAAAGCAGTACTAAGTAACTCATGCCCCTAGAGGCCATAAGCGCCACTGCAGGTGTCGTAGCATGATGTGTTTTAGAGTAAATATTACGCTGACAGAAAAGACAAAGGGACAGAGGGATGTTGTTCATCCAATTACACAATGGAGATCATTTTTTTCACTCAAACTTGGCTGTAAATACTGTTTAAGTGGTGCTAGCCCGTAGTTAGCTTTGCCCGTTAGCCTGTTAGCTTCTTCTTCGTGATTCCATTAGTGTGTATTGGTGACTCCGACCCGGTGGCAGGAAAAGTTGCAATTGTGGTTTTCTGTCCAGAGACACCAGGGGGAGATGAAAGACCCCCCAATCATCCCATTAACACTTGTATTACCCCCAGAGGGACCACGGAGAGGATTTATTAAGGTAAACAAGTGAGTTACTTTTAGTTACTTTTGGCCAAACAAACTGAAAATAGTAATAATGTCACTGAGCAAAAGTGCAGTAATATGTGTAAGTAATATTATATTCCTCAATTAAGGAAAAAAGTTATATATTTTTGTAACACTGATTACAAAAGTAAGTTACAAAATATATAACTTTTTTCATTAACTGAGGAATATAACACCCCTCCTGGAGCCGCCCCCTTAACGTGGGGGAGGGTTTGACCTGAATGATCCTGGAGCTCTGTTGTCGGGGGCTTCGTGCCCCTGGTAGGGTCTCCCAGGGCAAACAGGTCCTATAGGTGACGGGTCAGACAGAGAGCGGTTCAGAAGCCCCTTATGAGAGACCAACAGGCCCGGTTAGAACCATGAGGCCGTCCTTCTGTGGACCCACCACCTGCAGGGGGCGCCAGAGGGGCTGGTGCAGCTCCAACGGCTGCCCCCACGACCCGGCAACGGACAAGTGGAAGAAAATGGATGGATGAATATAACACATTAGTTACACTATGGGATTATATTAGTCATTACAATGTAAGTAATTCCAATTATGCATTAAATGGTTTGTATTGAAACGCCAAACTCCAAATCCAGCTGGTGAATAAGATCCGCAGTTACGAGGAGCCAACGTCAAAACAAAACACGGAGAACAGGGGAAGGAAATCTTATTACCTTTTTCAGTTTATATTTCACTAAAAGTAACTCGATGTAGTGTAGCTCAGCAACATTTTTGAAACAGAACTACTCACACAGAATATATTATGATTTAAAGTAACTTGCTCAACATTATGGCGACACTAAACATGTATTTAATCCTTTTCTTCATATTCGTGACTGTAGCGTACAAAGTGCTGCTGAACTCATGAACGTGTCGGTGCTTTTCTTCTCGCCGGGCTGGACCGGGACGTCCCAGTGTGGGTTGTGAAGCTCCACACGCTGCAGTACAGGTTCTGCGTCCTTAGTAATAAATAATAAAGTACTCACTTGGAACACTGTGTGATGATGACGGTGGGCGTGGCTCCGCGAGAGCTGGTTTCACTCGGAGCTTCGATCTCATTGGAGAGTCTGTAACTGCAGCCACACTCGTCACATATGGGTTTTCACTCACGCGTACAGATAACTCGTGTGTGGTAGAAACCTGTCTTGCTCCGAGAGCGCGGGGACGCCGTGGTACCAGCGCTGGAAGATCTGGTCTTTGACGAAAAAGCAGTTCTTGCAGGACGACTGGAGGAGCCGGATCTGGGCCAGGACCTCGAACTCCTGCCCAGAGAGAGGCCGAGGTCAGAGCAGAGCCACGCGGGTTCATGTCTGTTTGATTTTACTGGGCTGTAAGTTCAGCTCATCGAGTTCTACTGAGAGACATTCGCCCCTCGCTCTCAGGACCGGTGAGTTCACTTTGTCCTGCGAGAGCGTGAAGGGACGGAAATGGGAGCGGCACGTAACACATTAAAGGCCCTGGAGATGAGCAGGAGACCAGTTGGAGACTCGAGCTGCCGCTGGAGATGAGGCGGTGAAAACGAATAGGTTTGATTTCAACGGAGACTTGAAAGAGTCTCCATGTGGCGTCCACGAGGTCGACGCGTCTCAAGCAGCTGTGGCAAAGTTGCAAACACTATTGATCTCCAAGAGACTCCATACTCTGAGAGCTCCTTGGGTCTTGGAGACTTTGCAGGGACGTCACAGAAACGTCTCACAGATTGAGAACAAGGAATAGTGTTTGCAACATTGACTAAAATGTTGGTTTAGTCATATTGGAGTCTACGGAATTATCTGGACAGTTTAGTCACAGTTTTAGTCTCACAAACAACTTTTCATTTAGTTTTAGTCACAAAAATATGACTTTGACTAAAATTATGATGAACGATGAGGAAATCAGACCTGTTCGTTTTCATCAAGTCTACCTGGAGACTTATGTCCAGGGGCATCACCGGCAACTCGAGTCTCCAGCTAGACCAGGGGGGGGGGCAAGTCATTCTCATAAGGGGCCACATAAGAAGCCTGAATGAGTCGGAGGGCGGCACCAACAATAAGTCCTATTCTGCAACTTTATCCTATTGTACATTTCACTAAATTGTGTATTTTGAATATCTGATACGGGTATTTAGTGGGACTATTATTTCCTGTAAATATTTATTCATATCAAGTCAAGCATGTGTGAGCGTCGTTATTCAGGTTCTTATACTCGTGAACTTCTACCAGTTTGTGGGAAGTGAAGCGATAGCAGTGGGTTTCCAAGTTAAATTCCCTTGGGGTCAAAAGGGGAGGGTATTTCCGGAGTCCATAAACAAAAGCTCCAAAATAAAAATATGTTTTGATACTAAAAGGTTCAGTGATGTTTCTTTCCGCCTATTTGCTGACGATATCCAGCTTTACTGTTCCTTTAAGCCGTCTGAAATCCAGAAGCTAAACTCTCTGCTCCATTGTCTAGTGGAAATAAAACAATGGCTCTGCGATAACTCTCTGCAGCTAAATGCAGACAAAACCAAAACACTGGTTATCGCACCTGATGATGCAATTCCTGGGATTAAACAGTACCTGGGAGACTTAGGCCAGTCCGCGAAGCCAAGTCTTCGAAACTTGGGAGTTCTCTTTGACAAAGACATGTCATTAGTCCAGCACTGTGAGCAGCTAACAAGGAACTGCTTCTTTCAACTAAGGAACATTTCTAAATTTAGGAATATGGTCGCACGTAATGATTTGGAGCTGATCATTCATGCGTTTGTGTCTTCACGTTTGGACTATTGTAATAGTTTGTTTCATGTCTTAATAAGAAGGAGCTCTCTCGACTGCAACTAGTGCAAAACTCTGCAGCGAGAATTCTTACCGCACTAACAGGAGGACCCACATATCTCCTATTTTAAAACAACTTCATTGGCTGCCAGTGTCCTATAGGATCACGTTTAAAATGTTGGTTCTAGCTTTCAGAGCCGTGCGTGGTCAAGCTCCTTCTTACTTCAGTGATCTGATCCAGCCTTACACCCCTGCTCGGGCTCTGAGGTCTGTGGATCAACATCTGCTGAAGGTTCCACGCACTTGTGTTCGTACTAGAGGTGACCGATCCGTCCAGGCTGTTGCTCCCAGGCTTTGGAACGATCTTCCGCCCTCTTTGCTCTACTGACTCTGTTGATACTTTTAAAAGCAACCTTAAGACTCATTTATTTGTTCAAGCCTATAATTAGCTATTTTTGGGCTGATATGATTTCTGTGTTGTTTTGACCCTTTTTTATATTGTATTTAATTCTAGATGTTTTACTGTGTTGTGAAGCACTTTGTGGCCTTTGTCTGTGAAAGGTGCTCTACAAATAAAGATTACTTACTTACTAAATACTATTGAGGAAACTTTTTTCAATAAATGAATAATGAGCCTGACTGGACTGTAGCCAATGTGTTGTTTATATCCTGAGCTATCATGTCAGTGCCCTCTGCTGGACACGTGTGGAATTCTCTCCTTTTATTTGTATTTAAACCGCCCCCTAGTGGCTGGAGTGAGCATTCTGGTCATTTATTTTATCAATCATAACTCCGCAAAGGAATGGGCTAGAGACGTACTTTTTCCGTCGTGGGCCGGATTGAGTCTTCTCACATCTGCCCGGGTCTGAGCTAGACTCGAGGCCGGTTAATCAGCCCGAGCTGTGGAGACCGCCAGTCACGGCAACGTCTCTGCCACCCTCGCCGGTGACATCATTTGTCAGTTTAATTAATTCAACAGCTGCGCAAATACGGTCACAAAGGCCTCGATGTGGTTCCCGTCAGAACTAACCCCTGAGCCACCGCTGCACCTGTAACGCGGAGAGGCTGGACTCACCCGTCTCCTCTTGTCGAAGTTCACGTATCCGTTCTGCGATGGAGACACGGCGTTAGATCGGACGTGACGAGTGTGGGGGAGGGGCGGGAGCGGACTCACCTCCAGCCGGTCCTTCACCGCCGTGTCCAGCATCGTGAGGTCGGTCAGGAAGAGCCCCAGGTACGGCACCGTCCCCTGGGCAGAGGTCTGGACGACACGGCCCGGGTCAGCCTCACAGTCACACAATTACCGACCCACTGCTCTCACTAAAGCGGCTTCACTGGTTGGTTTATGTCATTACAGCTTTACTTTTATATCGTCATTAAATCAAACATCTGCCGCCAACGATGTAGTTTTTTTATTTTGTGAGAGTGAAATATTCATGGTCCATTCAAGGGTTGTGTCGATCTGTGATTACGGAGCCGAGCTTCACTTACTTTGGAAGTAAATTTGTTGTTCAGTCTGTTGTCGAGGTTTGCAAACTTGGATGTGCCCTCCTACAAAATAAAAGAGGATTTTAGGCAACGCACAATTCATACACAAGGCGATTCAAAGCTTCACAGAATAAAATTACAAGAAAACAGATCAAATCATTAAAACATCAACATAAAGTTAATCAATGACAGTAAAAGGCCAGAGTGCAGATAAAATACTTTCAGTTTTCATCTGCTCGGGTAAAAAGAGCTGTTTTCAGCCTGGATTTGAACATTGTCAGAGTTGAGGCCTGTCTCACATCCTCATGAAGACTGTTCCAGATTTTAGCTTTAGCCTCAGCGTGTTTAGTCCTGACTCTGGGAACCACCAGGAGACCCCTCCCTGAAGCTCTCAGGGCCCGAGATGGTTCATACGGCTCTAACATGTCAGAGATGGACTTTGGTGCTAAACCATGAAAAGACTTGTACACGAGCAGAGCTGTTTTAAATTCTATTCTCTGAGTGACAGGAAGCCAGTGCAGAGACCGGAGCACTGGACTAATATGGTGGTATTTCCTGGTTCTGGATGTTCTGCAGCTCTAACAGCTCGTTTAGAAAGGCCAGTGAGCAGCCGTTACAGTCGTCTAACCTGCTGGAGACAAATGCATGGATGAGTGTCTCTAAGTTTTGACACTATTCCTCTGATCTTAATGTTTGTCAGATGGTAAAAAGCTGACTGTTTCCCAGATACTCAGAGCAAGGGCCTTTCTCACTAGATGGAGACTCGAGTTGCTGCTGGTCACGGAGATGTATCTGGAGAGTCTTGGTGAAAACCAACAGGTTCGATTTCAGCGGAGACTGCCTGGAGACTTGAAATAGTCTCCATCTCCGAACGGTCTCAGAGAGGTCTACGAGGTCTCAAGCTGTTGTGACACGAATACTACTTGTATAGTCTGTGTTAGTTCTGGTGAATTCTGGGAAAAAAAGATCTGACTCTTTTCACAATTCAATCCGGTTCACCTTAAAGAGCCGTTCAGAAGAGCCAGTCGGTCATTAGCGTCACATCGACAGTCCCTTGTAAGATGTTTCTGTGACGTCCCTGCAACGTCTCTGGGACCTGTCAGAGACCAGTGTTTGTTTTCACCAAGACTACCAGGAGACTCGCCTCTTTTCCAGGGTCTCTGTGACCGGCAGCGACTCGAGTCTCCAACCAGTCAGCAGGCCGGTGAGATGGCATGGCCAACGTCTATGCAACTACAACTACTCACCCCTGTGCCGAGTCCTCACTCTAACCCCACACTCCTCGCTCTGACCACACACTCCTCACTCCGACCCCACACTCCTCGCTCTGACCCCACACTCCTCGCTCTGACCCCACACTCCTCACTCCTCACTCTAACCACACACTCCTCACTCTGACCCCACACTCCTCACTCTGACCCCACACTCCTCACTCTAACCACACACTCCTCACTCCTCACTCTAACCCCACACACTCCTCACTCTAACCCCACACTCCTCACTCTAACCCCACACTCCTCACTCTAACCCCACACTCCTCACTCTAACCCCACACACTCCTCACTCTAACCACACACTCCTCACTCTAACCACACACTCCTCACTCTAACCACACACTCCTCACTCTAACCACACACTCCTCACTCTAACCACACACTCCTCACTCTAACCCCACACACTCCTCACTCTAACCCCACACACTCCTCACTCTGACCCCCCACACTCCTCACACTGACCCCACACTCCTCACCTCTTTGAGAAGCTCTCGGCTCTGGGCGTAGTTGTCCTTGTCGGAGAAGATCTCTGCCAGCTCCTCGTACTTTCTCACGGAGTCTCTGTGAACAACAGACACGAACAGGACGGTTTTAAGAGTCGTTCTGCCAAATGGACTCAGGCAGTTATCAGCAGAATAGATATGCAGATATGCAGATATGCAGATATGCAGATATGCAGATATACAGATATGCAGATATGCAGATATGCAGATATGCAGATATGCAGATATACAGATATACAGATATACAGATATGTAGATATGCAGATATGCAGATATGCAGATATGCAGATATGCAGATATGCAGATATACAGATATGCAGATATGCAGATATGCAGATATGCAGATATGCAGATATACAGATATGCAGATATGCAGATATGCAGATATGCAGATATGCAGATATGCAGATATGCAGATATGCAGATATACAGATATGCAGATATGCAGATATGCAGATATGCAGATATACAGATATGTAGATATGCAGATATGCAGATATGCAGATATGCAGATATGCAGATATGCAGATATACAGATATGCAGATATGCAGATATGCAGATATGCAGATATACAGATATGTAGATATGCAGATATGCAGATATGCAGATATGCAGATATGTAGATATGCAGATATGTAGATATGCAGATATGTAGCAAAGTCTACAGTGAGTTTATAGCAGTGTTTTGTCCCAATAAAGAAACATCTCAGATTACAGGCAGTGAGTAACTGATGAACAGTCAGTCACAGCATCCGGTTAAAAACATCGTCAGTTTAAAAACACCGGCGGAAACTTCCTGCTCCTCACGCGGTTTTTGTCTGGAAGCTAACGGCTAACACTAAATAAAAATTAAAATAACAAGACTTTAAATGAGCCGATCAAAAAATAATGTTCCTGTCTTTAGTATAAATACAGAACTTTCTAGATGTTTCTTTTTATGGTGTTGTTTTTTTAGTAAATAAACAAAAGTCCTACCTCAAAAACAGACGTTTCCTACAGTATTTACATCCAGAGTCATGTTTTTAACGCGTGACTCACAGTTTCTCAGTGAGGTTTTCTCCAACTATTCGTTGGTTTGTGCAAGACATCGCTGACCCTTACGGGAAAACAGCGAGAGGAAGAACTGCGGCGTCCAGAGACTCTGAGTCACGAGGAGAGGGGGTGAAGTGTGTTGCCCAAAGGCCCACCTGTCAGTGTGTTGCCAGGTCCTCCTCAGTCTGTGGATGGGGTTGCTCTGCAGCGCCGACACGATGGCGTACAGCGAGGAGAAGTTCTTCCTGGCACGGCACTCCTGCCACACACACACACACACACACAAAAACAAACACACAAAGAAAAACACAAACACAAGGAGTTAAAGAGTGCTGTGGTTTTGAAGGTATTTGGTAATAATCGTGAGCTTTACACACACACACACACACACACACACACACCGACACACACACACGCACACACACACACCTCTGCCACGCTGATCCACTTCTCCAGCAGGCGGGCCCTCTGGTAGCTGTGCAGACGTGTGTTCCACAGGCAGGAGGCGAACACCGTGGTGGCGAGTCTGTTGAACTGTCGGACCGTGGCCCGCACAGACCAGCACTGGCCCTCGCGGCCCTTCTTATCCCGCTGGGACCACAGCGAGCCCAGGCAGTGGTAGGGCACCAGGCGCATGAACAGCTTCTGCCCAGAGACACAAGAGTCAGGTCTACAAACTGAATCATCAGAGGAGGACGAGGAGACACGAGGTCTACTCGAGGAGAGGCACTGCGGTGAGTAAACAAACGTTTTGTTGTAGAAAAAGTAGAAAAATAAAAATGTGATGATGCACTTGTGATCAGTAGCAGAGCGGTGTTTCTGTGTCGCTTTGAGCAGCGAGAGCTCAGAGAGAAACCGTTCCTCAGAGGTCTGTGAGAGGTTGGCCTGAGCGCTGTAGTTAGCATTAGCCGTTAGCAGCAGACTCACGGTCTCGATGCGGGTCAGCTGCTCGGCGACGACCGCGGTGGGAAAGGCCAGGATCAGGGTGGGCTCAAACTTGTCGTCGTCCGGCGACGGGCTCTTAGCGGGGTCCTCTGTGGAACATGGACATGTTCAGCCGTGGGAATCGTAATCAGAGGTTTGGACAAGTAGATCAGATGATGTCCTCGGTCCTAAAGCCTTCCTCTCCTCGCGTCTGTCCGCTGCAGCGTGACTCGTACCTGGGCGTGTGGGGGGCAGCAGGCTCCTCTCGCTCAGATCCTCGGCCAACTGCAGGAGTCGGGCCCTCAGCTCCGGGGCCGGCAGCAGGGGGGCCAGGCGCAGCAGGCGGGACGGCTCCTGCAGACCTGAGAAGTCCTCGGGATACTCGGTCAGCCAGGAGCTGAAGACGCTGCTCACTGCCCTGACAGCACAGGACGAGGATCATTATGTTCATGCTCCTGTTCTCCTGTGTGTATGGGGCTGACACTCACTTGTTGAAGGCCTGTCTGATGGGGCTGTTCTCACCGCTGCCTGGGGGGTCCTCCAGCCTGCACACAACACGCCGTCACACAGGGAAACTACAACAAGAACCTACTCTGCCCAAAGTGTCTGGATGTAAACGGCTTCTCTTGTCTCTCAGTTATTTTCTCCCTCCCCTTCACAGCAAACCTTCACACGTCTGCACTAGTCTCAGTGATTCTATGTGTGCGGTCAGTGAGGCGGTACCGGTCCGTGAGGATGTCCAGAACTCTCTGAGTGGAGATGAAGGTGCGGTAGGTGGAGAGGAAGATGGCCATGAAGGACGAGTCTCCGGTGGCGAAGCAGTGGAGCAGGTGGAGCACCAGCTTCTCATCAGTACCGGCCGTCACCACCTGAGACCTGGCTCTGGTCTGCACAAAGACACCACCGACACTTAAAGGCAGTGCATGGAGGTTTATAAAGACTCACACCTCCTCCTAAAACCGAACACTCGAGCCGGGGCCAGAGTCTCGCTCCACTCGTAAAAACTGGGACTGAAATTCAGGTCTTACCCGGGGGCTGTAGGGGGCGTTCTGCTGCGTCTTCTCCACCACCGAGTAGATGATGCCATCCTCCTCCTCCTCCACCACCGTCGACTGGCAATGAGACAACAGCACAGTTAAACCTGATGCCCTGCAGCCGGGCTCTGCGCAGTGAAGAACATGAGGACCATCAGCCTCTTGCCCTGGAGGAGGCCGGCCAACAGCTGCCACAGTGACAACGGGCACCCCAGTCTGACTCCCACAACGTCAACCAAACAGTTGAACTTATACCAGTAACACTAAGTTTGGTAAAGGCTAGTTGTTCGTGTCCGTTGCTGTTTGGCATCTTCTCTGAGACGTCTCTCTCATGACGTGTTACTATTAAAAAAAGTTTTTTAATGTATAGAGTACATTAAAGAGAACACTGCAGTTGTTTTAAATGTGCTATACAAATACACTTGAATTTAATAGAATAGTTTGCTGCAGTGCAAGTCTATTTTTGCTTTGTTGATTATCACAAAGTTGAATAAATTAGTATATTAAATTAATCTTAATCAGTGTGTAATTTATGTTATTTTAGTTACTATAAAAAAATCGTGATAAAATCGAAATCGGGAGTTTATAATAAAAAAATCATGATATTCTATTTTTGTCATATCGCCCAGCCCTACCCTGAAGGTTCTTATTTTCCCGATAATGACCGGCGTTCTTTACATGATCCCGCTTATTACACGGCTGTTTGCCAACTGAACACACAAATAAACTTCATACACTTTTATGAAGGCAAAAGGTTTATTTAATGATTTCCGCTGCAAATAGTTCCCAAAGGTTTGGCTACGTTTGTTGATTCCAGGCAGTGTGGCTAGGCTAGTAGCGGCACGGCTAGCTACTTATTGCTAGCCTAGCTACTCAGTTGAAGGTGGAGTTGGAGAGGAGGAATGGTGGTGAATCTCTGAGTTAGTTGAAAGACGGACTCGAGTTAACTTCACGAGCGATTCCCCAAACGTCTCTCTCAGCGCCGGCTCCAGAACAAACTGACTGAGGGCGCTTTGAGTTTCAAACGGGTGCAAATAGACTTTCTCGCCATTGAAATACATTGTGAGGCCATTAAAACTGATCCGGGCCTGCCACTACTACTACTGATATGAAAGACCTGACAAGCACAAACTCCGTTGCCGTTGGCAGCGGTCATTATGATTTTCTCAGGTCGTCTATCAGAAAATAATCACCGGTAGAACGTTTGGAAAATCCCATTCAAGTCAATGCAGCGTCTACTTGCACTGTGAAGGGCCGTGTAATAAATAGTTTTAATAACATTTACAATCATTTATTATTCTAAATAAAGAGCTGAGAGTTTCCCTATGAAATACAACACTCACCATCGATCCAGGTCACTCAAGTTAAAACACTGGGCGCCTCGTTATAAACCGAACATTAAACTCTCATCGATTATTATAAATGACTCGAGAAGCTTCCAGCGGTGGAAGAAGTACTCGATACTCTTCCTTAAGTAAAAGTGCAGATACAGGACCACACATTTACTTAAGTAAAAGAAAAAAGTATCTGATACCATTTTTACTTAAGTAAAAGTACAAAAGTATGCATTGTAAAATGTACTTTATAAGTAAAAAGTAAAAGTATTTAAGAGTTTATTGTGCAGGATTGTTAAAAAATCATTTGAATCTAACCAGGTCTAAACGAGTAAACCACTAAACCAGGTCAAAAAAAGGAAGTAAACCCGGTCTAAACCAGGTCGGGTCAACTCGTGCCCCTAGAGGCCGTAAGCGCCACTGCAGGTGTCGTAGCATGTTGTGTTTTTTACTCATTAATCGTCCGTGAGAGTAAATACTACGCTGACAGAAAAGACAAAGGGACAGAGGGATGTTGTTCATCCAGTTACACAATGGAGATCATTTGTTTCACTCAAACTTGGCTGTAAATACTGTTTAAGCGGCGCTAGCCCGCAGTTAGCTTTGCCTGTTAGCTTCTTCTTCGTGATTCCATTAGTGTGTATTGGAGACTCCGACCCGGTGGCAGTGAAGTTACAATTGTGGTTTTCTGGCCAGAGACACCAGGGGGAGATGAAAGACCCCCCAATCATCCCATTAACACTTGTGTTACCCCCAGAGGGACGACGGGAAGGATTTATTAAGATAAACACGTTACGTAGTTCTGCTTTAAGGCCCAAAGCCACACCCACTCATCCCGGGCCTTTCTGTGGGGAGTTAACATGTTCTCCTCGTGTCTGCGTAGGTTTCCCGAACAAAATCAAATTCAAGACATTTTTTAAAAGCCTTTTCACGACCCAGCAGGAACCCGGTCATCACTATCTGACACTTTGTTGGTTCGAAAGTGCAACATTCATCTAAAACCGCGGAAACTAAGTGTAAAGGTTCACTTCCTGTTTTGTGTGGCTGCAGTGACGCCGAGTGTTTTGAGGAGAGAACAACATTGCAACATCGCAGAACGCCCTGAAAAGCTGTTTTAGCAGATTTAGTGTCAAATGAAGGCGTGGCGGTGCAGCGTGTGGGACGTACCAGGTCCACGGGGCAGTACCAGGTGGTCTTCATGGGTGAGTCCGCCTGTGGAGATACACACAGGGTCAGTCACAGAAACGGACTTTCTTCACACCCAGGACAGTCCCGCTGAGATGAAACACCTCCTTAAGGGGCTGCAAAGGAGTCTTCCTGGTGAGTAACTGTTACTCTTTTATGTGAGAGTAATAGAATGCAGTTACTTTCCTAGAATCAAAAGGCAGCCCTCACTCATTTCAGCTTCTTATTGCAAAACATTAATAACGAAGAAAAGCTCAAAACGCCCTGTGATGATTATGAATATTGCAGCTGAAAATAAGAGAGAAACAGTTTGGGCTGGTCCCAAACCAAACAATGCCCGGGCTGAATGTCCCAGGCCGCCCCTGAAAAAGACACAAACGTTTACTACGGCAGATATAGCGCTGTATACACCGTACTTTCCGGACTGTCGAGCGGACTTGAACAGGGAGTTTCCTGAGAGCCCGTGGTGGAAAGTGTGGAAGTAAAAGTAAAAAACTCCCAGGTCTCTCACAAGCGAGTAAAGAAGCCACGAGCTTCACACAGATGATATAGTTATATGATATATATACCTATATCATTATCATTATATATATATGATATACATAATGATAATGATATAGCCCTGTACACAGAGACACACAGAGAAGCTCAGGCTGCTGAACTTGGCCCATAGTTTAGTGTCTGAGTCAAATTAACCCATAACCAGGTTATAAACACGATCACTGAAATATTATCTCCACAAAAGTAACTAAGTAAAAAATACTAATTATAGGTACTTTTACTTTACTTTAGTGCATTTTATTATGAACACTTTTTACTTTGACGTCCACTAAATTTTTTTATTGGGTTAAAAGTATTTTATTTTTAAAGTGACCTCTCTACGATGACCTGGTTTAGTCCCAGTTTAGACCTGGTTTAGTTCCTGTTTTTGACCTGAGTTAGTCCCAGTTTTTGACCTGAGTTAGTCCCAGTTTTTGACCTGGTTTAGTCCCAGTTTAGACCTGGTTTAGTCCCAGTTTAGACCTGGTTTAGTTCCTGTTTTTGACCTGAGTTAGTCCCAGTTTTTGACCTGAGTTAGTCCCAGTTTTTGACCTGGTTTAGTCCCAGTTTAGACCTGGTTTAGTCCCAGTTTAGACCTGGTTTAGTTCCTGTTTTTGACCTGAGTTAGTCCCAGTTTTTGACCTGAGTTAGTCCCAGTTTTTGACCTGAGTTAGTCCCAGTTTTTGACCTGGTTTAGTCCCAGTTTAGACCTGGTTTAGTTCCTGTTTTTGACCTGAGTTAGTCCCAGTTTAGACCTGGTTTAGTCCCAGTTTAGACCTGGTTTAGTTCCTGTTTTTGACCTGAGTTAGTCCCAGTTTTTGACCTGAGTTAGTCCCAGTTTTTGACCTGGTTTAGTCCCAGTTTAGACCTGGTTTAGTCCCAGTTTAGACCTGGTTTAGTTCCTGTTTTTGACCTGAGTTAGTCCCAGTTTTTGACCTGAGTTAGTCCCAGTTTTTGACCTGAGTTAGTCCCAGTTTTTGACCTGAGTTAGTCCCAGTTTTTGACCTGGTTTAGTCCCAGTTTAGACCTGGTTTAGTTCCTGTTTTTGACCTGAGTTAGTCCCAGTTTAGACCTGGTTTAGTGGTTTTACTCTGGTTTGATTCAAATTATTTAAAAAATCCTGCACATTAAACTCTTACATACTTTTAAATGGTCTCAACTTATAAAGTGCTTTTCTTCATTAGGCTCAAAGTGCTTTACAGCGAGGATCCTCTCACCCATTCACACACCAGTGTACGCAGACACTGGAGGCGAGGAGGGTGAAGTGTCTTGCCCAAGGACACAACGACAACGTGCACGTTCAGGAGGCGGGATTCGAACCCCCGACCTTCCGATCATGAGACAACCCGCTTTTACTTTTTACTTATAAAGTACATTTTACAATGCATACTTTTACTTAAGTAAGGATATTGAGTTCTTCCTCCACCTCTGCTGAGACCCGGGTCTTTGTGAGTTTAACCCACACGTCGCTTCATTATTCCAGCAGTGAGAGAATGAAATGTATTTTCCCTCCAAAGCCACGTTCCAGCGCAGGAAGGGCATCCTGCTGCCCTCGCCCCGGTGCACAGGTACATTTAGAGCAATAGGGTTTGCACCTGTCCCGGTGCAGACGAGTGGGGAACGTCTCCGTCATCGCTTTACCTTTGAGTTTGGAGTTCTTTCCTCAGAAATACCCGAGTGTTTTTGGACCCGCTCATAGTAACTGTTATGGATGACGTCACAGAATATTCAGTCTGACCATAAACATATGAAATCAGCCGCACTGTTGAATAAGCCGCAAGGTTCAAAGCGTGGGGGAAAAGTAGCGGCTTATAGTCCGGAAGTTACGGTATATTTAAAAGTTTTTTATTATTTTTTTTTTTTCAGTATCGAAATCGAGTTTTAAATCTTAGTATCGCGACAACACTCGCCTATGCAGTAACTAAACACAACCCCGAAGGCTTCTCCCCAACACTGATGGTCAGCAGGAAAAGCAACAGCGTTAATAAACAGACGCGCAGCACGTGGACCCAGAACCAGCGACCACCGCTCGCGCCCAAACCCCGCGCTCCGTCCTGAGCCCGCGCCTCGGGCCTCGTCCTGGACCTGCCCCGACATGTGCAGCCGCTACTGGCCTTCGCACGGCCCCACCCTCTGCACTCAAACCCTCCATATCCTCCTCCCGCGTCCTCCTCACCTCTCCTCCCGCGCCCCCGCCTGCGCCCTCCGGTGCCGCGCGCCCGTCCGGCGACAGCGAGGCCGCGCTGCAGCGAGCTCGCCCGTTCCGTTCCGTTGTTGTCGTTTACAGCGCTCAGGGGAGCAGAGAAGGACAGACCTGAAGAGAGGGACTGGAGAGGGAGAGCGAGAGGGAGGGAGCGCGCGCAGGCCTGGCCCCTCCCCCACCACGCTCTAAGCCCCGCCCACTGAAACAGGATCGCTCAGGTGCAATCACAGGTAACGCAACACCCGGCGCCGTGGCAACAGGAGCAACG
This sequence comes from Proterorhinus semilunaris, assembly GCA_021464625.1. Taxonomy (NCBI): domain Eukaryota; kingdom Metazoa; phylum Chordata; class Actinopteri; order Gobiiformes; family Gobiidae; genus Proterorhinus; species Proterorhinus semilunaris. The sequence continues at coordinate 2,835,428 of CM038350.1, read as the reverse complement.
TCCCGTAAACACCGCGGCTTCCATAGTCCCTCAGTCCACGCGGACATACAAGACTCAGAGGTCAGAGGTCAAAGCTGAGATCTTTATCCCTGAACACCTTAGTCTATTGTCACAGAAAGTTACAAGTAAAAAGACAAAACTCCTTTTTAAGTTAAGGAGGAAAACAATTTAACCTAAACTTTCTCTAATTATTCAAAAACTACTTTAACAAATGCAGAATTACAAATAGAGTTCAGGACATTCCACAGTTACCGTGGGGATCCGCCATCTGTGCAGCTGCTAGCATACATTTCACAAAATAAAAAATAAATAAAATAAAATGTGAACAAAAACTCCAGTATTTTAACTTTACAGTTTACAATTGCTGCTGATCCCACGATGCTTAGCGACACGAACTCTATCGTTTTCTACTATATAAAGATGCAAAGACATCGGGAGCAAAGGCCCCAGAGGGGAACCTATTGTACATGTTTTTGGTGGTAGTGGAAACCGGAGGAAACCTACGCAGACACGGGGAGAACATGCAAACTCCACACAGGAAGGCCCCGTCCAGGTGGGAATCGAACCCGGGACCTTCTAGCTGTGCTACCGTGCGCTATCTATTACATCGATAACGGAGAATGCTAACATGACGCATCATGTTAGCTTGCTAATGCTAACGCTAGCTAGGACTGCTGTTTCTTCACTTCTACTGAACAATCGGCTGTGAATAAAAATCCCTATGGACCCGATTTAGACTTGACTTTGTTTATGTGAATAAGTTCAAGAGTACGAAGAGCGAAAAGTTATGTTTCCCCCTCGCTAAGCCACGCCCCCTTCTATGGCGCGCTGACTCGAAATGCAAAAGTAGGACAAGTCTCTATTAATTACTTAACACTTCGAATCCCTGTGATCACCGGCGTGTCGTTTTGTGTTTTGTTTCTACGGTGAAAGCTTCGTTCTGACTAAACGTTATCATTTATGCAAATTGACACACTTTCCACACGGCCGCCCCGCTGCACATCAGTATGACGTAAAGCAGCATGTGGTCCTCACTCAGCCAATCAGAAGAGATCACAGATCCCGCCTCTGAGGCATTCGACCAATCAGCAGAGACCGGTCACGCTCTCAACTTCCTGTTTCCTCTGAAGTCTGAAAAAGTCTAAACTCTTGGTACATTTCTTTACATAACCGTAAAACTGACCCCGGTGAGTCGATGGAACTCATGTCCACTGACTCCGCCCACTGACCCCGCCCACTGACCCCGCCCACTGCTGTAAAGCCCAACCACATGACAATCACACTAAAAAACATGTACAATTGGCCAGGATGAATGAGAGTGAGTTTGAGAGTGCGCATGGAGGACGACGGATGGAAATTAGCCCAATGCTACAATCCAGTGTGGCTTGTTTACATGCATGAGACCCATGTATGTTCATCAACATGCACTGTCCCGACCAAATAAACCAATTAATTAATTAATTAATTAAAAAAGCTATGACAGGTGTTTCATTCAAACATCAATATCGCAAAACGCCTCCTGAACACCAGAGACCTGACAGTGCTTTTGTACATGTTATATATAAAGCTTTGTGTTGAACTGAATATGGTCACTTTGCTCACATTGATTTTCTGCACGACAACGAAAAATCTAGAACATTTTTAAAACAGAAATAAACTTGTTATGTTTCTCTTAAATTGAAAGGATTTACTTCAAAGTATTTCAATGAGTGCCAATAAAGGGTTGCTATTTGTGCGTGTTCAACCCAGCGGCTGCATATACTTTACTTTCGGTCACGGTGGCCTCGACAACGCTCCAGGAAAACCGCCCTTCAGACCACGCCGGCCCGGGCCAGATCAAAACCCCCCCCCCGTGACTCCACTGCAGCTCCCACACTGTCCTGTCTGGGACTTGGAAAGATCTCAGGCCTCGTGGGAATATGTGGGAATGGAGATAACACTTTTACGTCTGTCCTGAGCTCGAATCCACATCTGCTCCGGCCCAGGTAGAACCCAGGGTTTGGGACGGGCCGATTCTTCTGAAGTGAATACAAACGGTTTTCTCCTCCGTCTCTGAAGGAAATGCCAGCTGCCTTCAGGAGGAAGCTGTCATTGTGTAATAACAAACTGTCACTACGTTTTTGTGCTAAATTTGCCTCATTATTCAACCCTTCATTCATCCTTTGTGAAACAGGGCCATTGATTCATGAAATTAATCACTACTAATAAATGATCAACACATACTGGAAAGCTTTGCAAGTAAATTGACCACATTATAGCATATGGAGCTATTGCAGAATGTGGTTTTATAACACACAGAAGAGAACATTTTGAATTTACATAACCGGGCTCTCGACACCCACTGACCCGGCTTCATCCGTGGAGAGAAGAAACTGGCCTCTTCTGGATGTTTATTCCAACTGGCATTAAAGCTGATTCACTCCGTTATCAACCCGGGAAAGTCGCAGGCGTCTGAGTAAAGTCTCTGAGCTGTTGCATAAACTCGTTTCCAGCTCCCGCAGACCCCCCCTCACGTCCCGAGTCTTGAGTTCATTGGAAGCTCGGCACTTCTTCACACAGCCTTTGGCGCAAACAGGACTTATTTAGACTTTGGACTCAGAGTTCAAATCAAAATGTCCAAACCGCGGCTACAACGCTAACCGGGTTTAATCCGGAACAAACCAAAACTGGGACTAAACAAAGAAACCTCCTTAGTGCTAACTGTGAGCCGCTTGTGTCACGATGAACCTCCATGTGGCTGTGAGGGAAGCACCTAAAACCGACACGAGTACGAGTAATAGACGGTTTATAGACTGACTTTTCCACAGCAGATTGGTTAGTAATGAGTTCATTTACTCATTTACATTTCCTTGAGTAAAGTGAAAAGACGTTATATCAGAATTGAACAGATTTTTCGTTCAATATTATTTTAATTTTCTATTGCCCTGTCCATCATAAACAGAACAGCTCAGTTCCAAAAGCTCCTCGTGCCGGTGCTTTGTTCATTTATCTATTTTTACTTAACAGCGGTGTTGAGATGGGGACGTATTACTGCAGCTCTCTTTCCGTGTGTGTGTTTACAGTAACGTAGCCGCTAGCTTCAGCATTTTCATCGTTTTGCTGCCGCTCATTTTCGCTCAACACGGACATGCTGTGTCTCTTTATTTTGTGTTTTCTGAGGACTTTTTAGTCGCTGTGTTAGTCCTTCAGATGAATAAGCCCCGGGGCGTAAAGCGGCGTAAGAATTGCCAGAACTGTTAGCCGTGTGTTAGCGGCTAGTTAGCGGCATTAGCCTGTATCTTGTAAACACTGCGGTCTCCATGCTGCAGCGCTAACAACACTTAGCTCTGGTTAAATCCAGCTCAGACTCTGCTTTAGGGAGAGTAGAACGTCAGCTCTGTGTGGAATATTGTATTTCCACTAAAGCTGAGAGCTGCGTCCTGCAGGACCGGCCACAGGTCGAGTGGGATCGGTTTCTGGTATCGGGACCTCACGGATGAGTACGAGTATGAGTACAAGCGTGTGGTATCGGCCCGACACCGGACACTGGTATCACCCCAGTGGCAACAGCAGCTAAAGCAGACGTTTACTCTCCTCCACAGAAGTCTCTAATCCACAAACGTACATTACTTTAAAGCTTCATAAATAGGGTGACCAGATGTCCCAGTTTACCCGGGACAGTCCCAGTTTTGAGTCCTTTGTCCCATGTACCAATAGATTTCGCCAAAACCATTGATTTGTCCCAGTTTTACTTGTAATCTGTCCCAGTTGTCCCGGTTTTGGCCAATGTAGTCCCCGAAATAGCATACCTCACTTGAAAATGAATGTCTTTGGCCCGTGGGAATATCAATTACCGAGTGTAAACCAATTCAACATCTAAATTCAGGATGTGGATCGGTGCGTGTCATAAGTCAGTTTTACCATTCATCGTGGGTAAAGACAGTTTTGGAACCTCTACAGGCTATCCCCGAATACAGTCCCAGGTTTTTAGTTGGACAATCTGGTCACCCTATTCATAAAACACGTCGTCCATGACTGAAATAAAGCCCATGTCATGTTGTTCTCGACAGCATGATGCTAATGCTAAAGCTGCTCTCACAGGACGTGTCCGAATGTCCACCCTAGTCCCTCACCGCTCATTTAAAGGATAGAATGTGAAACACTGAAGCTGAGGCGTCACTTTCAGATCATCCCAGTGAACCGAACACTTCCTGGTCACATGTCTCTCTCTTGTTTAATGATAATATTACTCTGAGCTCGTGCCTGTGCTGCGGGCCTGAACCTGATCCGGCCACAGCAGGTGGACCTGGGACAGGCCCCTCCCTCCTCCACTGGGACAGGCCCCTCCCTCCTCCACTGGGACAAACCTCTTCCATAAAGGAGGAGCACCTACAGTATGAAACAGTTTTTGCTCTGAATGTTTAAGATCAATGTGTTTGTTTCACTCCCATAATGCGCTGATCATCACATTTACAGCTTTCACTTCTCTTTTAAACTGTGTCGAGAGGGTTGGCATTCGTGTCCAGGATTATGAACCATAACATTACCATATGAGGTCAAAAGGCAACAATCCAGGCCGTTTTCTCCATTCATGTAAAATCCATGTGGAATAAAATGACTCATATTGATCCATAAATATTCCACTGCCTCTTGAGTTTGGTGCGTCTTATGTAGTAGCTGTAGTCACTCATTCTGCTGCTTCCTGCACGGAGAGACGTTAACCTGTCACTTACCGTCCCCCCGATCATGGGGTTAGGGTTAGATCAGGGTTGTGTTTCACTCTCACAGATACTTATTTAGAAACTAGAAGGTCTAGGCTTTCAAATGAGGTATCACACTGTGAGCTCTGCTGTCAATACGCTTTGAGAGTTGGATATGAATCATTGCTAACCCCTAAGCTAGCAGATACCAGGTGAGTGGAGCGGCTTCGAGTGAGTCCAGGCAATGTTTAGGGACGAGATGAGGACGTGTGACGGGACACTAAAGAGACTCGCTTAAACAGCTGATTATCACGTAAAGCATCCTTGTTTCTGAACGTTTGAAAAACTCTATGGGGGATTACACAATGTATTACCTTGATTTGGACACAGACAGTACATTAACTCATGGACATACAGACATATTATCTCGAAGATGGTGTTTTAAGGTTTACTGCTCTTTTATAATCGTGGTAAAACCAGGTCCTCCCTAGTCCGATCCCGCTGCTCTGAACCGTCACATGGATGATCATTACAGTGGCCTTTCCTCGCGCTCTCTTCCTCAGGGTTATTCTCCTGGGCGTCGGGAGCAATTTAAAAAAAAAAGAATGACAGCGAAAACGGCTAAAACGTGGAGTTCTCGCTCCACACGAGGCTGGGCCCGTGGCGTCGCCCGCGGAGCCTGTGGGAGCTCCTCACTTCCTGCTGAAGGAACCGGCCCGGGGCAGTCTGCAGGAACAGCACACAAACACAGGAAGCTCTCGCTCATTCTCACAGCTCTGACCGACCCTTCCACACTTCCACACTCCCAACGCCAAACACCCGACGCCCCCGGCACAACGTGTCCCTGGTTTAGGACCAGGCCACATGAACCACGGAGATCTGCTCTATTCAAGACGAGGCGCAGCAGGTGAACGCGGGGGAGGAGCTGAAATGTACAGATATCAATTTGAAACGTTTCCTGTGGATTATAATGAGGTATCGCTTTATATTAAGGGGTCTCATTAAGCGTTAATAAAGTGGAAATGGGAAGGACAGCAAGGTGAAGCATGATATTTTGGAAAATGCAATTACCATCGTCATAAAGGTGATGGTGATAATGGTATGTATGTGTATGCATCTATATTATAAAAAACAATGAGAAATATATACTTCAATTAAGTAAATCACTAGAATGGTGACCTGTTGTTATAAGTAATGATCAAACTTGGTATTTTGTAAATGGGTAAAAAAAATTAAAATAAAATAAAATAATTTAAAAAAGTCTTGTAACTCATTATTATCTGAAATATCTTTGTTATTATTACCCCTATGGGCGGGCCGCCTGCAGCTGGGAAATAAATGCAGTTGAATAGGGGGTAGGCACTTATAAGCTTTCTTGCTTCGGCCGACTCCTTTTGAGGTAGTTTTTTTTTTTGTTTTGTTTAAATCTTTATTATTATTTATTTTGTTCTGAAAATAATGTTAATGTAAATAATGTAATAATGTGCAATGATGTGATCATGTAAAACACAGACGTGAACTGCTCAAATAAACTAAACTAAACTAAAAACTAAGGTATTAATAAACATTAGTAATACCTCAGAAATATGTTTCAGGACTGGTCTGCCAAGAGTTTCATGATCTGTCGTCGCTGAACATCTGCACGTTTAGAGTCCCGTTGCTTCGAGCAGAGCCGTGATATTTCAGCCGCTGGTGCTTTTGTTTTGCCACTGCACTGAGCGCACGGGAGAATCATGACTAATATGTAACCTCACTGAACAAGAGCCACGGCCGCGGGGGAGCCAGAGCCACTGCAGTCAATGGCAATAATAATAATGAGGCCCGAGAGTCGCTCGGCTCCTGTAGGTTTAGCTAGCAGCTAACTGACAACAGAATAAGCTAGCGTGGTGTTTCCGATTTCACATGAGGTCAGTGCGATGGAATTTAAGCTTATTTGTAAATGACACAAGTCGTCCGATACGGAGTCGGAGATTGTTTTTTCATTCTCTCCACACACGGTGGCAGTCGGGGGTCGGCCCTATGTTCCCCCGTCAATATAGAAGTGGGGGAACATAGATGTATTAAGATTAGTGGCTCAGGGTCAGGGTTAAGCTGATACGTATAGATACAGACGGCGTCTCTGGAATCGCCCATATATGGTCATGTTTGAAAACAGTTAAATTATTCAAAAAATACTTTAACAAATGCTGAATTATTGATATAGTTTTCTACTCAATAAAGATACAAAGACATGGAGAGGAGCAAAGTGGTTCAACAGCCATAAATACATAAATAACGGAGAATGCTAACATGATACTTCATGTTAGCATCGTGGTAATGCTAACGATAGCTAGCGCTAGCTACGACTGCCGTTTATTTTTTGCTCCTACTGAACAATCTGCTGTGAATAAACATCCATATGGATCCGACTTAGACTTGACTTTATTTGTATGTGATGAATAAATAAGTAAAAAAGAGTGGACGATTGTGTTTCCCAAAAGATTCTGTTTTCCCTGCACACATCTGTGCCAACGGTCCCTCTGACCACCACCATCCGTCCCTATTGTACATGTTTTTAGTGGTACGGAAAACCGGAGCAAACCCCCACAGGCACAGGGAGAACCTGCAAACTCCACACCGAAAGGTCCCACCCGGTTACCTCTACCCGGGACCTTCCAGCTGTGAAGCATGAAGCTAACCGCGGTGCCACTGGCGCTTTAGCCCGGGTGGTTGTGGCCTCCCCTTTGTTGCATATTTTAAAGGGGGGGGTATTATGTAATATCATGTTATTATGTCGTTCCCTCATTAAACACGTGCCTGGAGTGTTGCCTCGGCTCATTCACATATTTTTGAGTAATCAGTAAAAACTTAGACGGCGGCCATTTTAGGTGTAGCTACGCCTCAGTCCTCCTAGGAACGCCCCCACCTCCTGGAGACGCCTCTGGACCTTTCGTCACCAGCCGAGCCCCCAACCACTGCTCCTCAGCTCAGCAGAGCCCCCTCCCCGCACAGTGTTGTTGTTTCAATGCCACAGTAGTGTGCTGAAGGGGGCGTGTCGGAAAGCTTCTTAAAGAGACAGAGGCCTATTTCAAGACGTTCAGTACGGCCATTTTGAGAGAGCAATTTTATTCAAGGCAGTTATTTTAATTTACTGCATATACAGACCAGCAGAAGGTCATCATTGTAGTGCTATAGACTGGTGCTATGTGATTGAACAAAGCATAATACCCCCCCTTTAAATATATTCATATTCACATTTAGCCTCGATCTGGAGGAAATAACGGCAGTATTTCACACAACACGCTCGTCTCCCCCGTTATAACACGTGTTATCGTATGAGCCGTGTGAATAAACACGCTTAGCTACAGCCATAACAGTTTCGGACACTCAGGAAAACTCGATGTCTTTGTTTGTGATTTATATAAGTCGTCTTTTCACTTTTCTTCCTGCTGTTCAGATGTTGTTCTCCTTCTCTTTGAGCTGAACTATTTACAGGGAGGACACGCCTCTTCCTTCCTCTTCTCTCTCGCACGGGCCGCTCTGCCTCTCCTCTCTCTGTGGTTAAGACGTGTGACTGGAGGATTATAATTATGTTGTAATCACTATTTAAAGATTTACTATATAGAACCAAACGTCCTGTGTCTTCTCACTTTCTCTGTTTTTAAATCTGTAACTCAAAGATCCGCCGCCTCCCACGTGAGAGGAAAGCGGCGCTGATTTGGGTAATGGCGGCGTCAGACTCTCACCTGGGCGCTCTCGTCCGCCGCGCCCTCCTCCTCCGCCGCGCTCCGTCCCGATTGGCTGCCGGGGGCGTCCGGTGACAGCGGCCTGTAGCCAATGAGAGGCACCGCGTACGACTCCACCCCCGGGAGGTCGGAGGCGCCGGTGAACAGGTTCCTGGGCAACATGGGGCTCCTGAACACAAGCGGAGACTTTCTTTAAGATCTGTATCATTTATTCAACAACAAGTCACTTTAATCTGTCCCTGAACCGACAGAGCCCGCTTTCGATAACCCCGACCTGAACCTAGTTCCTCCAGTTTGGCTTTGACCTAATCTAAAAGCTTCTTGAAAAAATCTTAAAAATAGTAATGAAAAGGCAACCCAGCCCTAAACACGGGTCAACCTTTTTATTTAGGGATGTTCTAATCTGATATTCAGTATCGGTATCGGTAGCCGATCCAGGTCTTTTGAAATGATCGGATTGGATCGGATTTAATGACTGGATCAGGTCGCAAAATGCTATCACTAATACTAATGCTATCGCTAAGGCTATTGCTAATGCTATCATTAATGCTATTGCTAATGCTATCGCTAATGCTATCACTTATGCTATTGCTAATGCTATCACTAATGCTATCGCAAATGATATCACTAATGCTATTGCTAATGCTATCGCAAATGCTTTCACTAATACTAATGCTATCGCTAATGCTATCATTTATCATTAATGCTATTGCTAATGCTATCCCTAATGCAATCACTAATGCTTTTGCTAATGCTATCACTAATTCGATCACTAATGCTATCGCTAATGCTATCATAAAATGCTATAGCTCAAACATAATAATGGCCGTGCAAAGTCCTTGTTTCCTTTGCATGTTTTCCAGAGGAGCCAGACTCTGCAGAATCGGTGAGCGCGCTCTCGTACGTACAGTAACACAGTAATGATCCATGTGCTCCTAGTGTTTATGTTTTTTACAGGCCCTGAGCCTGAATGTCCTTTAGAAGCAGATTGAGCTGAAACTATAAGAGCTGCTGCTGTTGCTTTGTGAAGGGGATTCAAACGCTGTAATTATAAAACTGTAACATATCCATTTTAACCTTTATATTAACCAACACTCAGTCACTACTTAGTCAAAATATCAAGTACCAAATACAAAGTATCAAATATACAATACTCATACTATAATTCGATACAAGTACCTAAAGCAATAGGTTGTTTTCAGGTTCCAGGATGTGATGATGTCACAGGAGTTGTTCTATTAACGGCATTACACTTTCACACAGGATCTAAAAAGAAAATGTACGAATTACAAAAACTATTGTCTGGGTCCATGATCTCTGTCCAACACCGAACACCCCCCAGAAACAAAATCATTTACCTGCACAAATATTATAATATTATAGGCCTTTAGAAAATGTGACGTCACCTGAAATCCAGCAATTGGTGAAACTAAAGTATTGTATTTATTTATTTATTTGAACAGGGACAGTGTACAATCTACATTAGCCTCAGAAAGGAGAGATGCATTGTACCAGGTTATAGCACTCCTGCTAATTTCCACCTGCAGTCCCTGGGCCTATTGTACATGTTTTTAGTGGTAGGGGAAACCGGAGTACCCGGAGGAAACCTACACAGACACGGGGAGAACATGCAAACTCCACAGAAAGGCCCCGTCCAGGTGGGAATCGAACCCGGGACCTTCTAGCTGTGAAGCACGAGCGCTAACCGCTGTGCTACCGTGCCGCCACTACTAGTACTAGTAGTTATTACTAATACTGGTAATAACAGTGTATTATTATAACAAAGGATAATGTTAATACATATATTTAAAGGGACTATACAAAGTAAATTATAATACGGCGCAAACTTCATCCACAAATGACCACTTTTACAACATTCTTTATGGGGCAAAAATGTCAAGTATTGCTCCTTTAATGACCTATATATTATGTACGAATATACTTATACAAAAAACTGTATCAGATCGGTATTGGCCACCAGGAAAAGTCAAAACATCGGATCGGGACATCCCTACTTTTGTCTGACCCCCCAAAAGTGAAAAGTGAAAGCAGGATGCAGCAAAGATAAGCAGGTGGAGGTCAGAATGTTCAACACTGACTAAAAGAGGCCAAAAGGTTTAAATGGAAACTTGGAACTCCAGAAGAAGGAACTTCCTGTTTGGCTTCAGGAGGAAGGATCTCATCATTTATCCATCAGTAATTCCCCGTCTGTGGGACTGAGTCCAGCCTGTCCAGTCGACCGAGGCTCATTTGCCTAAAACATTGTCCCTCTTCTCACAAAAGAGACATTTGCATAAACCGACGGCTCCGGCTTCTCCGTCCCCTTTGCACCAGCGTCGTCCCACACAGAGACGTTACCTCCAAAGCTTCAGCCTCGGCCTCCCATGGCGGCACCGACCCGCAGAGTCAGCACTCACGGCAGATCGATCGTGGCGAGGGCGGACGTGAGCGGCGGCTGATCGGCTAAAGATCAATCGGTTTGAAAAAAAGTCACGTATCGCAGCTGAACTCCACAGTCAGCGCCGGACTGCGGGAAACAGAACCGCTCAATACAGTACGGTCGACTGTATCTGTTAAAGATCTGTGAAGGACATCATTAAACCGTATACCTACTGTATCTGTTAAAGGAATTATATTACACCAAATTCTGCAACGTAGGCTCAATACACACTAATGGAATCACGAAGAAGAAGCTAACAGGCTAACGGGCTACGCTAACTGCGGGATAGCTCCACTTAAACAGTATTTACAGCCAGGTTTGAGTGAAAAAAATTATCTCCATTGTGTAACTGGATGAACAACTTCCCTCTGTCCCTTTGTCTTTTCTGTCAGCGTAGGATTTACTCTCACGGACGATTAATGAGTAAAAAACACAACATGCTACGACACCTGCAGTGGCGCTTACGGCCTCTAGGGGCAGGAGTTACTTAGTACTGCTTTAAAGAAGATCGGTGGGTTTGCCTTATTGTATGTTTTGCTAGTGGGATGATGATGTAATGTTTTTCCTATTGAACAAGTCGCCCAAAGCTTCATAGTTTTAGGGATTTGTTCTTCATTCACTCCACACACCGCGGCGCTAAGCTACGTCAGTAAACAGCCCTGGGGCAGACTGACAGAATCAGGCCCCCCGTCCACCACCCACTGCCCCAAACGGCCTCACATGTACCAACCTGGCCCTTCCTGCTTAGCTTCAGAGATCAGACGGATCAGGCAGAGCAAAGACCTCATGTATGATACCTGCTGTCCTTAGTACAGAGTCATGTGCTCTGTAACCAATAACCTGTACCTTGTACATTCACCAGGAAATCATATTTATTAGTACTAATATAATATGTATTAGTACTTTGGAGGTACATAATATGTATTAGTACAAATATAATATGTATTAGTACTTTGGAGGTACATAATAATAAGACATGAGCTCCTAACTCGAACCCTACTTCCAGGAACAGGCTGAGTTATGTTCTTACCTGAGCTTAGACGAGTTGATGCGTAGCTGTCTGGTCTTTACTCGTGCAAAACGACCAAAGATGTTGTTAGCATTTGGCTCCAAACGAGGTGAAGTTAGAAGCTCTTCCACAGACACGAAGACCAGACAGGTACGTATCAACTGGTCTAAGCTCAGGTAAGAACAGTCTGGAAAAACACTGGCCTGTTCCTTTAAGCTGTAACATTAGCTAACCTTAGCTAACCTTAGCTAACCATAGCTAACCTTAGCTAACCATCGCTAACCATAGCTATCCATAGCAAACCTTAGCTAACCATAGCTAACCTTAGCTAACCTTAGCTAACCATAGCTAACCATAGCTAACCATAGCTAACCATAGCTAACCTTGGCTAACCTTAGCTAACCATAGCTAACCTTAGCTAACCATAGCTAACCATAGCTACCCTTAGCTAACCATAGCTAACCTTAGCTAACCATAGCTAACCTTAGCTAACCTTAGCTAACCATAGCTAACCATAGCTAACCGTAGCTAACCTTAGCTAACCTTAGCTAACCATAGCTAACCTTAGCTAACCATAGCTAACCGTAGCTAACCTTAGCTAACCGTGGTGAATGTAAGATGATCGACGGGGATGGTTGGAGTTTTGTCCTGACACTTTACTCCATGATGTTCCGAACACAAAGGAAATGCATCTGAAACGTGAGTCATCGAGAGTAAAAGAACGAGCTGGAGATCCTGCCCTGACCCCGAGGCTTTTAGGTCGTGTTACAAAATACTAATACACATTATTCCATCGTGTTATTACACAGTGTTACGTTACAGTGTAGTACAAGTATCACGGGTACATAAAGGAGCTCCTCATACATCAGGCTGAATGACTCCACCTGTCCTTCACTCGTTTAGATCCTCACAGATGATCCTCAGTGTTTCAATCGAGCCCAACAAGTCTGGTCCAAAGCTCAGTCTTCAGTATCTAATGTTTCCAAATGTTTTGAAATAGCGACGCACCGATCCG
>CM038350.1:2781757-2822320 GCA_021464625.1 Proterorhinus semilunaris | reverse complement strand
GCGTAAAGACATCCACACCTGTAAGAACTGAATATCAGTAGCGCCCTCTAGTGGTCACGTACAAAAGACTCACAACAGCTGCTGAATGTACCTGAAGTAACATGTAATCTAATGTATTTAGTTACTTTTAAAATCAACCAATCAGTTACTTTTTAAAGTAGTAACTGCCGCCATCTTGTTCTGTGTTTACATAGAGCAGTGGTTCCCAAAGTGGGGTCCGGGGCCCACAGAGGGGCCTCAGAGGCAATACAAGGGGCCCAAAGCTTGTCTACAACACAAGCACATGATTCTGAGATTGGAATGGAGCATTTCTCATCGTAAAAAAAAAGATCGACAAATGGAGGCTGTTGTACATGTTTGTTATCGGTGACGGATGAGCCTCTGACCCGTTACCGTCATAAGTAAGTAACACAGTAACGTAACGGGCTACTTTTCCAGAGGAGAAACGAGCGAGTTACTTTGAAAAGTAACTTCAGTGATTCATCTTCTGTACTCAGTAGTTGAAGTCCTCGAACGTTTCGCCTCTCATCCAAAAGGCTTCATCAGCGACTAAAGTCCCACTCAGGACGCAGCTGAATATATAGACCAACGGGGAGGAGTTAGGGTTGGCCCGGCTCCTCCCCTCTAATCACAGCTACTCTCACCTGTGGGTAAACGATCTCTAACGATCTGCTCAGCTCAGTATCGGTCAGTCTTGTCCTAGTCATAGATGATCACTGCCCAGTATCTGTCCTATTCATGGCTGATCACTGCTAATGACCTGCCTATTGTTCTTTTGTTGGCTGAGGCGCCGTCTCCTTGGACTGGCCCCGCCCTGTCGGCTGTCTCAGAAGGAGATTGGAGTAAAGTGACGGGAGATTAAATCTGAGCCGCCATTCCGGTTCATGGAGGGATTTTCTGTCTTGACAAAAACAGCTTCTTTAACTCCTCTTTCAAACCAACGTTCTTCTTTAGCTAAATGTTGACCTCCCCGTCCTCAAAGGAGAGGTTGGAGGCTTTGAGGTGGAGGTGCACCGCCGACTGAGGGCCGCTTGTGCTTTCCCTACGGTGTTGATAAAGTCTCTTCTGTAAAACTTGTTTAGTTTCTCCAATATAATGTGGTTTGCATTCTTCTTCTTTGCATTGAATTGAATAAACCACATGGCTTTGTTTGTGGCTCGGAGTTTTGTCTCAGTGTGTTCACCTGTGCTGCCTAAAGATGTTTTAAAAGTGTCTTTGCAGTCGGACATTTGTGAGATGAATAATGTCTCTGTCCACAGTCGCTGCAGAAGGAGAGGACGTGTGCTGCGTCTGCGATGGTCCACCTCTCAAAGAGCCGCTCATCACCTGCCTCAAGTGTCGTCACGGTGAGTTTAGTTTATTTGTTTGTTTGAGCGGTTCGTCGGCTCTAAGGGAGGGGCCGAAGCAAAAGGCTTATAAGCTCCGCCCCCCAAATAAAAACAATAACATTTTCATTTAACAATCAAAGCACAAAACACAACAGCTGTTATTTCTAGTACAGAGCGAGTAACAAATGATCATTAATATATTTCTTACACATTGTTACCGATGCCAAACATTAGTGCATCACTAACATCACTAGTGTTTTAATGTTATAAAGGCAGTTACTATGCAGAAGTTTATATTATACGTGATCCTGCTACTTCCCAGCATAGACTGTAAAAAAGAATAGACAGCTCCTCCTCACTCCTCCCCGTTTACCACAATGACCACGTTCGTGGGGGAAATCATGGCGGATTTACAGGCTCCTCCTCTCCAGCTCCTCCTCTCATGTTCCTAAAAAGGGCATAAGGTGGGGATCTTCACTGTAGACCCCGCCCTGCTTGGCCCTCGCGGGGCGTGTATTTCTGTTGTAATGGCGCCCATGGCCAGGCAGCGACGTAAACGGCCTGTCAATCAAAGTCAGGCCCTCATTAATTACGCAAGATTTCTAAAATTCTTATCTACGATAAAAACCCTGGTGCTTCATATTGTTTTTAACCCAGCGTAATCACAGGAGCAATATGTAGCTCTAGCCACTTCTAAACCATTAGGCACCGGCATTAAAGTTGTTTTTAACGTGTCTAAAGTCCAATGCATTCCAATGGGGGACTAGTGGTCATATGGAGGTGCTACAGCAAAGGTGGAGCAATGGCGGCCTCCAGTGTCGTAGTCAAAAAGCAGAGCAGTCAGCGGCCATTGCTTCCCAGTTGTCATTACCTTAGTATAATATCAATTTGTGTACATTTTCCTTTTTTTTTACTATAATATATATATATATATATATTTTCATATATAATGTATTATGAAAGCCCTACATAGTGTAATGCATTAAAAAGCATTAATACTTATTATACTCCGAGATCTTACTACTTCTCAGCTGTCATTACCATCCTCAATATAATTTAAATTTCAGTTTAATTATCATTATTATTATTATTATTAAAAAACATACAGAGAGATTATTATTTTTTTGTATTATTATTTATTATTTATGTATGTATTTATTTGAGTTATGTGTGAAGTATGATGTAGCCCTGCACAGTGTGGTGTAGAGCGGGCCAGTAACTCCCCACCAACAAACCAGTCATGTCCACCGTGTCCTACTCGTCCCGTCCGTCCTGCTCTTCCCCGGAGACACAGAGACAGAGACTCACTCCTTCCCAAATACTGACGTGATTCTTCAGGATCACCGTGGTAACCGTGTGCTCGTGTCCCCAGGGTACCACGTGGCCTGCCACTCCCCCCCTGTGGAGCCCGAAGCGGAGCCCGACTCGTGGATCTGCCGTCACTGCGTGTTCGCCGTCGCCACCAAGGTGAGCTCCATCTGCTGGTGCGTTCAGGGAAGTGCACCCCTCACCTTTACCTGTCCCGCCCCCGCTTTGTGTTTCTGTTCAAACCGTCTGGAACTCCGCCTCAAATCTCATTCGTCTCTTCTGAAGTAAAACCACAGCTTCCTTTGAAGCGAACGAGACGGCGCTAAAACACTAATTATTGAATTAGCCGCGTGACCGACATGTTTCGACTCTACCTTATTCCTGCAGGTCGTCTTGTGATCGGAAGGTCGTGGGTTCGAATCCCACCTCCCAAAAAAGCACACTGTCATTGTGTCCTTGGGCAAGACACTTCACCCACCTTGCCTTCAGTGTCCTGAGAAAGTCCAGGGAAAGTCTGAGACTGTTAGCGAGAGGAGGCTCACTCTGAGACTGTTAGCGAGAGGAGGTTCACTCTGAGACTGTTAGCGAGAGGAGGCTCACTCTGAGACTGTTAGCGAGAGGAGGCTCACTCTGAGACTGTTAGCGAGAGGAGGCTCACTCTGAGACTGTTAGCGAGAGGAGGCTCACTCTGAGACTGTTAGCGAGAGGAGGCTCACTCTGAGACTGTTAGCGAGAGGAGGTTCACTCTGAGACTGTTAGCGAGAGGAGACTCACTCTGAGACTGTTAGCGAGAGGAGGCTCACTCTGAGACTGTTAGCGAGAGGAGGCTCACTCTGAGACTGTTAGCGAGAGGAGGCTCACTCTCAGACTGTTAGCGAGAGGAGGCTCACTCTGAGACTGTTAGCGAGAGGAGGCTCACTCTCAGACTGTTAGCGAGAGGAGGTTCACTCTCAGACTGTTAGCGAGAGGAGGCTCACTCTGAGACTGTTAGCGAGAGGAGGCTCACTCTCAGACTGTTAGCGAGAGGAGGCTCACTCTGAGACTGTTAGCGAGAGGAGGCTCACTCTGAGACTGTTAGCGAGAGGAGGCTCACTCTGAGACTGTTAGCGAGAGGAGGCTCACTCTGAGACTGTTAGCGAGAGGAGGCTCACTCTGAGACTGTTAGCGAGAGGAGGCTCACTCTGAGACTGTTAGCGAGAGGAGGTTCACTCTGAGACTGTTAGCGAGAGGAGGTTCACTCTGAGACTGTTAGCGAGAGGAGGTTCACTCTGAGACTGTTAGCGAGAGGAGGCTCACTCTGAGACTGTTAGCGAGAGGAGGCTCACTCTGAGACTGTTAGCGAGAGGAGGCTCACTCTGAGACTGTTAGCGAGAGGAGGCTCACTCTGAGACTGTTAGCGAGAGGAGGCTCACTCTGAGACTGTTAGCGAGAGGAGGCTCACTCTGAGACTGTTAGCGGGAGGAGGTTCACTCTGAGACTGTTAGCGAGAGGAGGTTCACTCTGAGACTGTTAGCGAGAGGAGGTTCACTCAGACTGTTAGCGAGAGGAGGCTCACTCAGAGACTGTTAGCGAGAGGAGGCTCACTCTGAGACTGTTAGCGAGAGGAGGTTCACTCTGAGACTGTTAGCGAGAGGAGGCTCACTCTGAGACTGTTAGGGAGAGGAGGTTCACTCTGAGACTGTTAGCGAGAGGAGGCTCACTCTGAGACTGTTAGCGAGAGGAGGCTCACTCTGAGACTGTTAGCGAGAGGAGGTTCACTCTGAGACTGTTAGCGAGAGGAGGTTCACTCTGAGACTGTTAGCGAGAGGAGGTTCACTCTGAGACTGTTAGCGAGAGGAGGTTCACTCTGAGACTGTTAGCGAGAGGAGGTTCACTCTGAGACTGTTAGCGAGAGGAGGTTCACTCTGAGACTGTTAGCCAGAGGAGGCTCACTCTGAGACTGTTAGCGAGAGGAGGTTCACTCTGAGACTGTTAGCGAGAGGAGGTTCACTCTGAGACTGTTAGCGAGAGGAGACTCACTCTGAGACTGTTAGCGAGAGGAGGTTCACTCTGAGACTGTTAGCGAGAGGAGACTCACTCTGAGACTGTTAGCGAGAGGAGGTTCACTCTGAGACTGTTAGCGAGAGGAGGCTCACTCTGAGACTGTTAGCGAGAGGAGGCTCACTCTGAGACTGTTAGCGAGAGGAGGCTCACTCTGAGACTGTTAGCGAGAGGAGGTTCACTCTGAGACTGTTAGCGAGAGGAGGTTCACTCTGAGACTGTTAGCGAGAGGAGGTTCACTCTGAGACTGTTAGCGAGAGGAGGTTCACTCTGAGACTGTTAGCCAGAGGAGACTCACTCTGAGACTGTTAGCGAGAGGAGGTTCACTCTGAGACTGTTAGCGAGAGGAGGTTCACTCTGAGACTGTTAGCGAGAGGAGGTTCACTCTGAGACTGTTAGCTAGAGGAGGCTCACTCTGAGACTGTTAGCGAGAGGAGGCTCACTCTGAGACTGTTAGCGAGAGGAGGCTCACTCTGAGACTGTTAGCGAGAGGAGGCTCACTCTGAGACTGTTAGCTAGAGGAGGCTCACTCTGAGACTGTTAGCGAGAGGAGGCTCACTCTGAGACTGTTAGCTAGAGGAGGTTCACTCTGAGACTGTTAGCTAGAGGAGGCTCACTCTGAGACTGTTAGCGAGAGGAGGCTCATTCTGAGACTGTTAGCGAGAGGAGGCTCACTCAGAGACTGTTAGCTAGAGGAGGCTCACTCTGAGACTGTTAGCGAGAGGAGGCTCACTCTGAGACTGTTAGCGAGAGGAGGTTCACTCTGAGACTGTTAGCGAGAGGAGACTCACTCTGAGACTGTTAGCGAGAGGAGGCTCACTCTGAGACTGTTAGCGAGAGGAGGCTCACTCTGAGACTGTTAGCGAGAGGAGGCTCACTCTGAGACTGTTAGCGAGAGGAGGTTCACTCTGAGACTGTTAGCGAGAGGAGGTTCACTCTGAGACTGTTAGCGAGAGGAGGTTCACTCTGAGACTGTTAGCGAGAGGAGGTTCACTCTGAGACTGTTAGCGAGAGGAGGTTCACTCTGAGACTGTTAGCTAGAGGAGGCTCACTCTGAGACTGTTGGCGAGAGGAGGCTCACTCTGAGACTGTTAGCGAGAGGAGGCTCACTCTGAGACTGTTAGCTAGAGGAGGCTCACTCTGAGACTGTTAGCGAGAGGAGGCTCACTCTGAGACTGTTAGCGAGAGGAGGCTCACTCTGAGACTGTTAGCGAGAGGAGGCTCACTCTGAGACTGTTAGCGAGAGGAGGCTCACTCTGAGACTGTTAGCGAGAGGAGGCTCACTCTGAGACTGTTAGCGAGAGGAGGCTCACTCTGAGACTGTTAGCGAGAGGAGGTTCACTCTGAGACTGTTAGCGAGAGGAGGTTCACTCTGAGACTGTTAGCGAGAGGAGGTTCACTCTGAGACTGTTAGCGAGAGGAGGTTCACTCTGAGACTGTTAGCGAGAGGAGGTTCACTCTGAGACTGTTAGCTAGAGGAGGCTCACTCTGAGACTGTTGGCGAGAGGAGGCTCACTCTGAGACTGTTAGCGAGAGGAGGCTCACTCTGAGACTGTTAGCTAGAGGAGGCTCACTCTGAGACTGTTAGCGAGAGGAGGCTCACTCTGAGACTGTTAGCGAGAGGAGGCTCACTCTGAGACTGTTAGCGAGAGGAGGCTCACTCTGAGACTGTTAGCGAGAGGAGGCTCACTCTGAGACTGTTAGCTAGAGGAGGCTCACTCTGAGACTGTTAGCGAGAGGAGGCTCACTCTGAGACTGTTAGCTAGAGGAGGTTCACTCTGAGACTGTTAGCTAGAGGAGGCTCACTCTGAGACTGTTAGCGAGAGGAGGCTCATTCTGAGACTGTTAGCGAGAGGAGGCTCACTCAGAGACTGTTAGCTAGAGGAGGCTCACTCTGAGACTGTTAGCGAGAGGAGGCTCACTCTGAGACTGTTAGCGAGAGGAGGTTCACTCTGAGACTGTTAGCGAGAGGAGACTCACTCTGAGACTGTTAGCGAGAGGAGGCTCACTCTGAGACTGTTAGCGAGAGGAGGCTCACTCTGAGACTGTTAGCGAGAGGAGGCTCACTCTGAGACTGTTAGCGAGGGGAGGCTCACTCTGAGACTGTTAGCGAGAGGAGGTTCACTCTGAGACTGTTAGCGAGAGGAGGTTCACTCTGAGACTGTTAGCGAGAGGAGGTTCACGCTGAGACTGTTAGCGAGAAGAGGTTCACTCTGAGACTGTTAGCGAGAGGAGGTTCACTCTAGCGAGAGGAGGTTCACTCTGAGACTGTTAGCGGGAGGAGGTTCACGCTGAGACTGTTAGCGAGAAGAGGTTCACTCTGAGACTGTTAGCGAGAGGAGGCTCACTCTAGCGAGAGGAGGTTCACTCTGAGACTGTTAGCGGGAGGAGGTTCACTCTGAGACTGTTAGCGAGAGGAGGTTCACTCTGAGACTGTTAGCGAGAGGAGGTTCACGCTGAGACTGTTAGCGAGAGGAGGCTCACTCTGAGACTGTTAGCAAGAAGAGGTTCACTCTGAGACTGTTAGCGAGAAGAGGTTCACTCTGAGACTGTTAGCGGGAGGAGGTTCACTCTGAGACTGTTAGCGAGAGGAGGCTCACTCTGAGACTGTTAGCAAGAAGAGGTTCACTCTGAGACTGTTAGCGAGAGGAGGTTCACGCTGAGACTGTTAGCGAGAAGAGGTTCACTCTGAGACTGTTAGCGAGAGGAGGTTCACTCTAGCGAGAGGAGGTTCACTCTGAGACTGTTAGCGGGAGGAGGTTCACGCTGAGACTGTTAGCGAGAAGAGGTTCACTCTGAGACTGTTAGCGAGAGGAGGCTCACTCTGAGACTGTTAGCGGGAGGAGGTTCACTCTGAGACTGTTAGCGAGAGGAGGTTCACTCTGAGACTGTTAGCGAGAGGAGGTTCACGCTGAGACTGTTGGCGAGAGGAGGCTCACTCTGAGACTGTTAGCGAGAGGAGGCTCACTCTGAGACTGTTAGCGAGAGGAGGCTCACTCTGAGACTGTTAGCGAGAGGAGGCTCACTCTGAGACTGTTAGCGAGAGGAGGCTCACTCAGAGACTGTTAGCTAGAGGAGGCTCACTCTGAGACTGTTAGCCAGAGGAGGCTCACTCAGAGACTGTTAGCTAGAGGAGGTTCACTCTGAGACTGTTAGCTAGAGGAGGTTCACTCTGAGACTGTTAGCGAGAGGAGGCTCACTCAGAGACTGTTAGCTAGAGGAGGCTCACTCTGAGACTGTTAGCGAGAGGAGGCTCACTCTGAGACTGTTAGCTAGAGGAGGTTCACTCTGAGACTGTTAGCTAGAGGAGGCTCACTCTGAGACTGTTAGCGAGAGGAGGCTCATTCTGAGACTGTTAGCGAGAGGAGGCTCACTCAGAGACTGTTAGCTAGAGGAGGCTCACTCTGAGACTGTTAGCTAGAGGAGGCTCACTCTGAGACTGTTAGCGAGAGGAGGCTCACTCTGAGACTGTTAGCGAGAGGAGGTTCACTCTGAGACTGTTAGCGAGAGGAGACTCACTCTGAGACTGTTAGCGAGAGGAGGCTCACTCTGAGACTGTTAGCGAGAGGAGGCTCACTCTGAGACTGTTAGCGAGAGGAGGCTCACTCTGAGACTGTTAGCGAGGGGAGGCTCACTCTGAGACTGTTAGCGAGAGGAGGTTCACTCTGAGACTGTTAGCGAGAGGAGGTTCACTCTGAGACTGTTAGCGAGAGGAGGTTCACGCTGAGACTGTTAGCGAGAAGAGGTTCACTCTGAGACTGTTAGCGAGAGGAGGTTCACTCTAGCGAGAGGAGGTTCACTCTGAGACTGTTAGCGAGAGGAGGCTCACTCTGAGACTCTGCCTGACGTCTTAGGTTGTACGATTGTTTTATTTTAAATCTTTGTCCCGTCTCGCTGTTCGACCTAACAGCGAGACATGTTCCTGAGCTGCGTGAGGACGTCTTTGCAAACGTTACGGAGCCGATCGTTTAGAAAATCATCTAGAAATGTTTAAATAAACCTCGACCTGGAAACCAAAGGCTCAGCGATGAGGAGTAAGGTGGATCGAGCCTTCATCATCCTGGGCTGAGGTCCTTTAACGTCGCTCTGATGTCTCTGATGTGTGTGTGTGTGTGTGTCTGTGTGTGTTTGTGTGTTTGTGTGTCTGTGTGTGTGTTTGTGTGTCTGTGTGTGTTTGTGTGTCTGTGTGTGTGTTTGTGTGTCTGTGTGTGTTCTCAGAGGGGAGGAGCCCTGAAGCGCGGACGCTTCGCTCGCCTCATGCAGTACATGAAGCTGCGGCTGCCCTATCAGCTCTCAGCGCTGGACTGGGACCCTCAGCACCTGACCAATCAGCAGCAGTGTTACTGCTACTGCGCCGGCCCCGGAGAGTGAGTGTGGGGACCAGTGTGGGGGAACAGGCCTGTGGTACCAAGACATGCTTTAGATCCCAGTACTTTAACCACACTTGGGTTCCGTGTCTAGAACCAGAAAACAGAACGATCATGTGCAAATGTACAAGGTCGGGTTCATCTCCAGTGGAATGTGTGAAAAATCAGTAATAAAAAAATGAGTGGGGAAAAAATGGGGAAACGAGAACCACATTTTTAAATATTTTTTAAAATGAAAACATTAGAAAAATTGGGCAGAAAAGTCTGTTCCTTTAAAGCTGCTCCTGGACCAACAGCTTCAAAACTTGGATCTCAACATAGATCAATACTTTTTTGCGAGTGGGTAGGGGGTCCTAAAGTACCTACACTTAAACGGTACCACCTCTATGACCCGTGTCTCGTGTCCGTCTCACAGGTTTGTGAACCCGGTCCAGACGCAGGACGAGGTTTTTGTTCACTCTTGTTTCTGCGCAGGTGGAATCTGAAGATGCTCCAGTGCGCGCGCTGTGGACAGTGGTTCCACGAGGCCTGCACCCAGTGTCTGAGCAAACCCCTGCTCTACGGAGACAGGTACCACATACAGGGACGGGGACCACATACAGGGACGGGTACCACATACAGGGACGGGGACCACACACAGGGACAGGAACCACACACAGGGACAGGTACCACATACAGGGACAGGTACCACATACAGGGACAGGTACCACACACAGGGACAGGTACCACATACAGGGGCAGGAACCACATACAGGGACAGGTACCACACACAGGGACAGGTACCACATACAGGGGCAGGAACCACATACAGGGACAGGTACCACACACAGGGACAGGTACCACACACAGGGACAGGTACCACATACAGGGACAGGTACCACATACAGGGACAGGTACCACACACAGGGACAGGTACCACATACAGGGGCAGGAACCACATACAGGGACAGGAACCACACACAGGGACAGGTACCACACACGGGGACAGGTACCACCACCCCTGCTCTATAAGGGACAGGTACCACACACAGGGACAGGAACCACATACAGGGACAGGTACCACACACAGAGTCAGGTCTCATCTCATATACTCATATCTATAAGTCCTCACATGTTCCTTGTGTGTGGTACCAGTGTGTAATGTTGTGTCGTCTCAGGTTCTATCAGTTCGAGTGTTCCGTCTGCACCAAAGGCCCGGAGACCATCCAGAGACTCCCCATGACCTGGTGAGGCTCAACAGTACACAGTATATACAGTATACACAGTATACAGTATATACAGTATATACTGTGTATACTGTATACTGTATATACTGTATATACAGTATACAGTATATACAGTATACACAGTATACAGTATATACAGTATATACTGTGTATACTGTATACTGTATATACTGTATATACAGTATACAGTATATACTGTATATACAGTATATACTGTATATACTGTATATACAGTATATACTGTATATACTGTATATACTGTATATACTGTATATACAGTGTACACACACGACGCTACTCAAGAACACTAACAAACCCGTGACCCTAAACATGTTGGTTTCCTCCATATTTGAGTCGTCAGTGTTGATCTAATCTATGGCTTCAAGATCTGAACTCGCGTCGCTTTGTCTAACCTGAGGTGTTCCTCCTGGTTCTCCTCAGGGTGGACCTCCTCCTGTTCTCTCCTCTTTCTGACCTGTTCCTCCTGGTTCTCCTCAGGGTGGACCTCCTCCTGTTCTCTCCTCTTTCTGACCTGTTCCTCCTGGTCCTCCTCAGGGTGGACCTCCTCCTGTTCTCTGCTCTTTCTAACCTGTTCCTCCTGGTTCTCCTCACGGTGGACCTCCTCCTGTTCTCCCCTCTTTCTAACCTGTTCCTCCTGGTTCTCCTCAGGGTGGACCTCCTCCTGTTCTCCCCTCTTTCTAACCTGTTCCTCCTGGTCCTCCTCAGGGTGGACCTCCTCCTGTTCTCCCCTCTTTCTGACCTGTTCCTCCTGGTTCTCCTCAGGGTGGACCTCCTCCTGTTCTCTCCTCTTTCTGACCTGTTCCTCCTGGTCCTCCTCAGGGTGGACCTCCTCCTGTTCTCTCCTCTTTCTAACCTGTTCCTCCTGGTTCTCCTCAGGGTGGACCTCCTCCTGTTCTCTGCTCTTTCTAACCTGTTCCTCCTGGTTCTCCTCAGGGTGGACCTCCTCCTGTTCTCTGCTCTTTCTAACCTGTTCCTGCTGGTTCTCCTCAGGGTGGACCTCCTCCTGTTCTCTCCTCTTTCTAACCTGTTCCTCCTGGTTCTCCTCAGGGTGGACCTCCTCCTGTTCTCTCCTCTTTCTAACCTGTTCCTCCTGGTTCTCCTCAGGGTGGACCTCCTCCTGTTCTCTCCTCTTTCTAACCTGTTCCTCCTGGTTCTCCTCAGGGTGGACCTCCTCCTGTTCTCTCCTCTTTCTAACCTGTTCCTGCTGGTTCTCCTCAGGGTGGACCTCCTCCTGTTCTCTCCTCTTTCTAACCTGTTCCTCCTGGTTCTCCTCAGGGTGGACCTCCTCCTGTTCTCTGCTCTTTCTAACCTGTTCCTCCTGGTTCTCCTCAGGGTGGACCTCCTCCTGTTCTCTGCTCTTTCTAACCTGTTCCTCCTGGTTCTTCTCAGGGTGGACCTCCTCCTGTTCTCTCCTCTTTCTAACCTGTTCCTCCTGGTTCTCCTCAGGGTGGATCTCCTCCTGTTCTCTCCTCTTTCTAACCTGTTCCTCCTGGTTCTCCTCAGGGTGGACCTCCTCCTGTTCTCTCCTCTTTCTGACCTGTTCCTCCTGGTTCTCCTCAGGGTGGACCTCCTCCTGTTCTCTCCTCTTTCTAACCTGTTCCTGCTGGTTCTCCTCAGGGTGGACCTCCTCCTGTTCTCTCCTCTTTCTAACCTGTTCCTCCTGGTTCTCCTCAGGGTGGACCTCCTCCTGTTCTCTCCTCTTTCTAACCTGTTCCTCCTGGTTCTCCTCAGGGTGGACCTCCTCCTGTTCTCTCCTCTTTCTGACCTGTTCCTCCTGGTTCTCCTCAGGGTGGACCTCCTCCTGTTCTCTGCTCTTTCTAACCTGTTCCTCCTGGTTCTCCTCAGGGTGGACCTCCTCCTGTTCTCTCCTCTTTCTAACCTGTTCCTGCTGGTTCTCCTCAGGGTGGACCTCCTCCTGTTCTCTCCTCTTTCTAACCTGTTCCTCCTGGTTCTCCTCAGGGTGGACCTCCTCCTGTTCTCTCCTCTTTCTGACCTGTTCCTCCTGGTTCTCCTCAGGGTGGACCTCCTCCTGTTCTCTGCTCTTTCTAACCTGTTCCTCCTGGTTCTCCTCAGGGTGGACCTCCTCCTGTTCTCTCCTCTTTCTAACCTGTTCCTGCTGGTTCTCCTCAGGGTGGATCTCCTCCTGTTCTCTCCTCTTTCTAACCTGTTCCTGCTGGTTCTCCTCAGGGTGGACCTCCTCCTGTTCTCTGCTCTTTCTAACCTGTTCCTGCTGGTTCTCCTCAGGGTGGATCTCCTCCTGTTCTCTGCTCTTTCTAACCTGTTCCTGCTGGTTCTCCTCAGGGTGGACCTCCTCCTGTTCTCTGCTCTTTCTAACCTGTTCCTCCTGGTTCTCCTCAGGGTGGATCTCCTCCTGTTCTCTCCTCTTTCTAACCTGTTCCTGCTGGTTCTCCTCAGGGTGGACCTCCTCCTGTTCTCTGCTCTTTCTAACCTGTTCCTCCTGGTTCTCCTCAGGGTGGACCTCCTCCTGTTCTCTCCTCTTTCTAACCTGTTCCTCCTGGTTCTCCTCAGGGTGGACCTCCTCCTGTTCTCTCCTCTTTCTAACCTGTTCCTGCTGGTTCTCCTCAGGGTGGATCTCCTCCTGTTCTCTCCTCTCTTTCTAACCTGTTCCTCCTGGTTCTCCTCAGGGTGGACCTCCTCCTGTTCTCTCCTCTTTCTAACCTGTTCCTGCTGGTTCTCCTCAGGGTGGATCTCCTCCTGTTCTCTCCTCTCTTTCTAACCTGTTCCTCCTGGTTCTCCTCAGGGTGGACCTCCTCCTGTTCTCTCCTCTTTCTAACCTGTTCCTCCTGGTTCTTCTCAGGGTGGACCTCCTCCTGTTCTCTCCTCTTTCTAACCTGTTCCTCCTGGTTCTCCTCAGGGTGGACCTCCTCCTGTTCTCTCCTCTTTCTAACCTGTTCCTCCTGGTTCTCCTCAGGGTGGACCTGGCTCACCTCGTGCTGTACCACTTGTCTCTCTGCTGTAAGAGGAAGTACTTTGACTTCGACCACGAGATCTTGTCCTTCGCCAACGAGAACTGGGAGTGTCTTCTGCCGGGCGCGGTACGTCCCACACTCGTCCTTAACCTCTGAAACCCTTTCTCCAGTTCAGCTTTACCCAAATCCAAAAGCTTCTGGAGAAAAGAGTCAAAATAGCCACAAAAATGAGACAATCAGGGACGATAATGCAGCAAAAGAGCGACAAAAAAGACATGTCAAAAAAGTGACGACAAGTTTTGTAGGTCTTAGCTTTCAAATGAGGCGTCACTCCAGATGTGAACCTTTAGATTTGGGTAAAGCTAAACAGAAAAGGTTTGATGTGTCTCGGCCTGAGCTGGTCCTGGAGTTTATATTCAGAATGTTCTATCGTTCTTATATCGTGTTCATTAGGACTGGGTTTAATTAATCGATTTATCGAACTTGAATCGATTTCCCTTTGGCCGATATCGATTCTAAGGTCGTGTCTTTCAATCGGCTTTAACTTCAGAACTAAATAAACGGCCTTTAGAAGTTTATTTCTTCAGTCTGATGTTTGTGGTGGCAGCCATGTTGTTTACTGTCAAAGACCTGATTGGCTGATCCAGCGCGTCATTACACACATGGCCACATGGGGGTGGTGTTCCATTCTTAATGTAAGTATTTATATTTTCACGAGAAAAACTTTATTTATAAAGAGCCTTTCACAGACAGAGTCACAAAGCACTTTTACATGAGACAGTTTCACTCCACACTCGTGATGGTAAGTTTGGAGGAGAAACATCTGACACCAGCGTTCATCCTGGACTATTGGACATGTGATGCACTTAGAGCTCGTTTCTACTGTAGCTTTAGTTCTTCTGAGAAGGTCGTCCATATGAGAGAGTGTTTATTGATCTGACAATGGAAAAACTCACATCGGCTCCAATATCCAAATAAACTGAATCGTGGATCGATTCTTCGCCCTTGTGAAGAGAATCGATTCCCAGCCCAGTGTAGATCCAGATATCTGTAGATGTTCCAGTTGTTCAGCTCCAGTGCAGTAATGAACATGTGTTTTCTGTCACTTCTGTCTCAGCTGTCGGACACTGCGAGGCCAGAGCGATGTCACAACCTGCTGGACGCGCTCAACGCTCACAAGGACAGGTACGACTCACGCATGGACACAAACATCTCACAAGGACAGGTACGACTCACGCATGGACACAAACATCTCACAAGGACAGGTACGACTCACGCATGGACACAAACATCTCACAAGGACAGGTACGACTCACGCATGGACACAAACATCTCAACGCTCACAAGGACAGGTACGACTCACGCATGGACACAAACATCTCACAAGGACAGGTACGACTCACGCATGGACACAAACATCTCACAAGGACAGGTACGACTCACACATGGAAACATCTCACAAGGACAGGTACGACTCACACATGGAAACATCTCAACGCTCACAAGGACAGGTACGACTCACACATGGACACAAACATCTCAACGCTCACAAGGACAGGTACGACTCACACATGGAACCATCTCAACGCTCACAAGGACAGGTACGACTCACGCATGGACACAAACATCTCACAAGGACAGGTACAACTCACACATGGAAACATCTCAACGCTCACAAGGACAGGTACGACTCACACATGGAAACATCAGAGCTTTGTTTCCACCTCAGGGTATTTCACTTCACTGAGCGTCACTTCCGTTCCCTCTGACGGGACCCAGACACTTGTTAGGAAGTGATTCTTCAAAGACACAGCAGCTCAGCACTGCCCCCTTCAGGAGCTCTCACGCCAACACATGCAGGAGCGCAGGATCGTCCTCGGGGATGGTCTCATTTGGAACGGCCTCCGGAGCGGCTGCGTCACATGTCAGATCATGTGATCAAATATGAAGCCGAACACAAACAAGTGTTTTATGAATGGAACTGGTTTCGGTCGGACGTCTCACTGTTTGAACATTTTGGCCTGAATAAAACAACAACATTTCTGATATTCGACTAAAATATCACATATATTTAGAAGGTCCAGTGGTTAATCGCTACAATTACAGACTTACGTGAACAACCACAGGCCTCATTTCTCAGTAAATAAGATTAACTTTATATAAACCCCTTTTTACGACGCTGCACTTTGGCCCAGGTTTGTGTCGGGGAAGGAGATCAAGAAGAAGAAGTGCCTGTTCGGACTGCAGGTGCGAGCCCCGCCCCCGCTGGCCACAGACTCCGCCCCCATCATCACCGAGGCGCCGGTCAGCATCGGTCACCGCAAAAGGTCAGTGTTACAGTATTTAATGTTTTCACTTTACCCTGGCACCAGCGGGACTTCCAAAAGAATCCTGAGCCTCGTCGTATATGTTTAGCTTTAGTGTAGCAGCACCACCAGGGGGCAGTGTAGAGTTTAACCAAAGCTAGCATGTTAGCGTGTGCATACAGAACTGCCTCTGAATGTCGTCATCAGAGAACTCGCTCCTGATCATGTGACCGAGGTATTTCACTCTAAAATCCTGGGCCGAAATTAGGTCCCAGGACGCCCCTGGATCGAAACATTTATATTTAGATCCAAGTTTTAATGCTAACGCCCCCGATTTTTCTTTTTTTCAGAATTTATGCAATTTTTTTTATTACTAATATTTTCCATATTTCTCTAGAAACATTACCCTATTTATTCCCTTTCCCCTAAACGTTCCTTCACACACGTGTTCCTTCTGTTCGTTCAGGTATTGGTGAAAGTACTGGTGTAAAAAGTAACCCGGCCCGAGCTACATCGCACTGACCGTGCTGCTAAAAGGCCTTTGCTCTGACCTCGCGCTTGTTCTCCTCTTACAGCCCTCTGTCAGTGCCCTGTCCCAAAAGAGTGGGGGCGCTAGAGGCCCGGAAACCCAAGAAACGGCCCCCGGAGACTCAGGTCAGTGCGACTCCAGACTCACCTCGGCCGCTCAGATGTGAGGAGCATACGTGAGCGATAAGAGAGAGGGCCTCGCATCGTCAGGTCACTATGAGGTCACTATGAGGTCATTATGAGGTCATTATGAGGTCACTGTAAGGTCATTATGAGGTCATTGTGAAGTCATTATGAGGTCTTTATGAAGTCACTATGAGGTCATTGTGAGGTCATTGTGAGGTCATTGTGAGGTCATTGTGAGGTCATTGTGAGGTCATTGTCATTGGTCACAGTTGCATAAAATTACAAGAAAACGGATCAAATCATTAAACCCTAACCCGGATAAAATCAATGACAGTAAAAGGCCAGAGTGCAGATAAAATACTTTCAGTTTTCATCTGCTCGGGTAAAAAGAGCTGTTTTCAGCCTGGATTTGAACATTGTCAGAGTTGAGGCCTGTCTCACATCCTCATGAAGACTGTTCCAGATTTTTGCTCTGTGTTTAGTCCTGACTCTGGGAACCACCAGGAGACCCCTCCCTGAAGTTCTCAGGGCCCGAGATGGTTCATACGGCTCTAACATGTCAGAGATGGACTTTGGTGCTAAACCATGAAAAGACTTGTACACAAGCAGAGCTGTTTTAAATTCTATTCTCTGAGTGACAGGAAGCCAGTGCAGAGACCGGAGCACTGGACTAATATGGTGGTATTTCCTGGTTCTGGATGTTCTGCAGCTCTAACAGCTCGTTTAGAAAGGCCAGTGAGCAGCCGTTACAGTCGTCTAACCTGCTGGAGACAAACGCATGGATGAGTGTCTCCAAGTCTGGTTTTGACACTATTCCTCTGATCTGAATGTTTTTCAGATGGTAAAAAGCTGATGATGTTCTTGCTTTGATCAGGTTCAGGTCTGAGGCCATGATTACTCCTAGATTTCGTACCTGATTTTTTGTTTGATTTCTTTTGAAACTAAATGAATCAACGTGTTTGTGTCCAGACCGTGATTCAGACTAAAAAAGCTCTTTGTGATTTTATTTTTGATGTGACTTTGATGTGGCTGTTTAAGTTCAGGTCTGAGGCCATGATTACTCCTAGATTTAAATCTTCAAGAGTAAATCTGGTTATAAATACACAGTTTTGGATCAGATCTGAGAATAATCTGGATCTGCTGCAGGTGATCAGGTTCCTCGACACTATGAGCCTAAAGAATGAGCTCAGCCGACGACCTGAACATCCTGAAAGACCAGACCATCAGTGGCTCATTCCAAGATGGTGGTGCCGGGACTCACGGGGCCGACACTGTGAAAGAGCGGATCAGGGAGTCCAGATCTGAACCCCACTGAGACTCTTTGGCGTGAGCGTTTCCTGACACTCGCTCGTGTCTCTGGAGAACATTCACATCTGAGCGGCTCGTTCACCCTCGTCACATCTGTGCAGAACCCCCCCCCCCCCCCCCCCTCCTCACACTCGCCTATTTTTACCCGGCGTCCTCCCACTGAGCGGCAGCATTTATCCCGGCGCTGCAGCTGCTTCCACCTCACTGTTCTCCCGACGTGAGGAGACTCTCCATGAGCTGCAGGTGAAGATCTCGTGAAGACATCCTTCTGAGACCTGTGCTGTAGCTCATTGAAGAACAGGCCTCCAGTGCTGCTCGGGTTCATTCATGTGTTTCTGAGTGACCTTTGACCCTCCTGGCAGCACCAGACCGTCACTCCTCCCCGTTTACCACCATGACCACGCTCAAGCGGGAAATCACGGCGGATCTACAGGCTCCTCCTCCCCAGCGCTGACGGAGCATGTTCCTAAAAAGGGCGTAAGGGCGGAGTCTTCACTGTAGACTCCGCCCTATTAACAGCGTTACACTTTCACAAGTCGTAGCTCAAAAGAAAATGTATGAATTACAAAAATGATCTTTAACATCAGTCACTGGGTCCAAGATCTCCCTGAACAAGACCAAACATGTCCTCAAAAACTAAATCATGTTTCCTCCATGTAACAGTATTGGCCTTTGGAGCGCTGTGACGTGACCTGAAACCCGGCAATAAGATGAATCCCTGTGAAAGTGTTGATGCTGAATGAGGCCCTGCAGGGACTGAAGCGCTTTAGCTGTTATCTGGGGTTTCTGGTGTCTCTGGTGTCTCTGGTGTCTCTGGTGTATCTGGTGTCTCTGATGTTTCTGGTGTCTCTGTCTCTGGTGTCTCTGGTGTCTCTGGTGTTTCTGGTGTCTCTGGTGTTTCTGGTGTCTCTGGTGTCTCTGGTGTCTCTGGTGTTTCTGGTGTTTCTGGTGTCTCTGATGTTTCTGGTGTCTCTGTCTCTGGTGTCTCTGGTGTTTCTGGTGTCTCTGGTGTCTCTGGTGTCTCTGGTGTTTCTGGTGTCTCTGGTGTCTCTGGTGTTTCTGGTGTCTCTGGTGTCTCTGGTGTCTCTGGTGTCTCTGGTGTCTCTGGTGTCTCTGGTGTTTCTGGTGTCTCTGGTGTCTCTGATGTTTCTGGTGTCTCTGTCTCTGGTGTCTCTGGTGTCTCTGATGTTTCTGGTGTCTCTGTCTCTGGTGTCTCTGGTGTCTCTGGTGTTTCTGGTGTCTCTGGTGTTTCTGGTGTCTCTGTCTCTGGTGTCTCTGGTGTTTCTGGTGTCTCTGGTGTCTCTGGTGTCTCTGGTGTTTCTGGTGTCTCTGGTGTCTCTGGTGTTTCTGGTGTCTCTGGTGTCTCTGGTGTTTCTGGTGTTTCTGGTGTCTCTGGTGTCTCTGGTGTCTCTGGTGTCTCTGGTGTTTCTGGTGTCTCTGGTGTCTCTGATGTTTCTGGTGTCTCTGTCTCTGGTGTCTCTGGTGTCTCTGGTGTCTCTGGTGTATCTGGTGTCTCTGGTGTTTCTGGTGTCTCTGGTGTCTCTGGTGTTTCTGGTGTCTCTGGTGTCTCTGGTGTCTCTGGTGTCTCTGGTGTCTCTGATGTTTCTGGTGTCTCTGATGTTTCTGGTGTCTCTGATGTCTCTGGTGTCTCTGGTGTCTCTGGTGTTTCTGGTGTATCTGGTGTCTCTGGTGTTTCTGGTGTCTCTGGTGTCTCTGGTGTTTCTGGTGTCTCTGGTGTCTCTGATGTCTCTGGTGTCTCTGGTGTCTCTGGTGTCTCTGGTGTCTCTGGTGTCTCTGGTGTCTCTGATGTTTCTGGTGTCTCTGGTGTCTCTGATGTCTCTGGTGTCTCTGGTGTTTCTGGTGTATCTGGTGTCTCTGGTGTCTCTGGTGTCTCTGGTGTCTCTGGTGTCTCTGGTGTCTCTGGTGTCTCTGGTGTCTCTGGTGTCTCTGGTGTCTCTGGTGTCTCTGATGTTTCTGGTGTCTCTGGTGTCTCTGGTGTCTCTGGTGTCTCTGGTGTCTCTGATGTTTCTGGTGTCTCTGGTGTCTCTGATGTCTCTGGTGTCTCTGGTGTTTCTGGTGTATCTGGTGTCTCTGGTGTCTCTGGTGTCTCTGGTGTCTCTGGTGTCTCTGGTGTCTCTGGTGTCTCTGGTGTCTCTGGTGTCTCTGATGTCTCTGGTGTCTCTGGTGTCTCTGGTGTCTCTGGTGTCTCTGGTGTCTCTGGTGTCTCTGATGTTTCTGGTGTCTCTGGTGTCTCTGATGTCTCTGGTGTCTCTGGTGTTTCTGGTGTATCTGGTGTCTCTGGTGTCTCTGGTGTCTCTGGTGTCTCTGGTGTCTCTGGTGTCTCTGGTGTCTCTGGTGTCTCTGGTGTCTCTGATGTCTCTGGTGTCTCTGGTGTTTCTGGTGTATCTGGTGTCTCTGGTGTCTCTGGTGTCTCTGGTGTCTCTGGTGTTTCTGGTGTCTCTGGTGTCTCTGGTGTCTCTGGTGTATCTGGTGTCTCTGGTGTTTCTGGTGTCTCTGGTGTCTCTGGTGTTTCTGGTGTCTCTGGTGTCTCTGGTGTCTCTGGTGTCTCTGGTGTCTCTGATGTTTCTGGTGTCTCTGATGTTTCTGGTGTCTCTGGTGTCTCTGGTGTTTCTGGTGTCTCTGGTGTCTCTGATGTCTCTGGTGTCTCTGGTGTCTCTGGTGTCTCTGGTGTCTCTGGTGTTTCTGGTGTCTCTGATGTTTCTGGTGTCTCTGGTGTCTCTGGTGTCTCTGGTGTCTCTGGTGTTTCTGGTGTCTCTGGTGTCTCTGGTGTCTCTGGTGTCTCTGGTGTCTCTGTCTCTGGTGTCTCTGATGTCTCTGGTGTCTCTGGTGTTTCTGGTGTCTCTGGTGTCTCTGGTGTCTCTGGTGTCTCTGGTGTCTCTGGTGTCTCTGTCTCTGGTGTCTCTGATGTCTCTGGTGTCTCTGGTGTCTCTGGTGTCTCTGGTGTCTCTGGTGTCTCTGGTGTTTCTGGTGTCTCTGGTGTCTCTGGTGTCTCTGGTGTCTCTGGTGTCTCTGGTGTTTCTGGTGTCTCTGGTGTTTCTGGTGTCTCTGGTGTATCTGGTGTCTCTGGTGTTTCTGGTGTCTCTGGTGTCTCTGGTGTTTCTGGTGTCTCTGGTGTCTCTGGTGTCTCTGGTGTCTCTGGTGTCTCTGGTGTCTCTGGTGTCTCTGGTGTCTCTGATGTTTCTGGTGTCTCTGTCTCTGGTGTCTCTGGTGTCTCTGGTGTCTCTGGTGTCTCTGGTGTCTCTGGTGTCTCTGGTGTCTCTGATGTCTCTGGTGTCTCTGGTGTCTCTGATGTTTCTGGTGTCTCTGTCTCTGGTGTCTCTGATGTTTCTGGTGTCTCTGTCTCTGGTGTTTCTGGTGTCTCTGGTGTCTCTGGTGTCTCTGGTGTCTCTGGTGTCTCTGATGTTTCTGGTGTCTCTGATGTTTCTGGTGTCTCTGATGTCTCTGGTGTTTCTGGTGTCTCTGATGTCTCTGGTGTCTCTGATGTTTCTGGTGTCTCTGTCTCTGGTGTCTCTGATGTCTCTGGTGTCTCTGGTGTCTCTGGTGTCTCTGGTGTCTCTGATGTTTCTGGTGTCTCTGTCTCTGGTGTCTCTGATGTTTCTGGTGTCTCTGTCTCTGGTGTTTCTGGTGTCTCTGGTGTCTCTGGTGTCTCTGGTGTCTCTGGTGTCTCTGATGTTTCTGGTGTCTCTGTCTCTGGTGTCTCTGATGTCTCTGGTGTCTCTGGTGTCTCTGGTGTCTCTGGTGTCTCTGATGTCTCTGGTGTCTCTGGTGTCTCTGGTGTCTCTGGTGTCTCTGATGTCTCTGGTGTCTCTGATGTTTCTGGTGTCTCTGTCTCTGGTGTCTCTGATGTCTCTGGTGTCTCTGGTGTCTCTGGTGTCTCTGGTGTCTCTGATGTTTCTGGTGTCTCTGTCTCTGGTGTCTCTGATGTCTCTGGTGTCTCTGGTGTCTCTGATGTCTCTGGTGTCTCTGGTGTCTCTGGTGTCTCTGGTGTCTCTGATGTTTCTGGTGTCTCTGTCTCTGGTGTCTCTGATGTCTCTGGTGTCTCTGGTGTCTCTGGTGTCTCTGGTGTCTCTGGTGTCTCTGATGTTTCTGGTGTCTCTGTCTCTGGTGTCTCTGATGTCTCTGGTGTCTCTGGTGTCTCTGGTGTCTCTGATGTCTCTGGTGTCTCTGGTGTCTCTGGTGTCTCTGGTGTCTCTGGTGTTTCTGGTGTCTCTGGTGTCTCTGATGTTTCTGGTGTCTCTGGTGTCTCTGATGTCTCTGGTGTCTCTGGTGTCTCTGGTGTTTCTGGTGTCTCTGGTGTCTCTGATGTCTCTGGTGTCTCTGGTGTCTCTGGTGTTTCTGGTGTCTCTGGTGTCTCTGATGTCTCTGGTGTCTCTGGTGTCTCTGGTGTCTCTGGTGTCTCTGGTGTTTCTGGCGTTTCGTCCTCATTCGTCCTCCTGTCCTGAGGGTCTCGTGCCGGTACAGTGTGTGACGGGTCCGGTACCTGTGTCTCGGGAGCGGGTCCAGAGCCCAGTGGGGGGGGGGGGGCTGGTCCATGTGTCGGGGGCACAGCCGGACAGCCGCCTGTTGGCACCGCGGCCTCTCACAGAGCGGGACGGGCTGAGCTCACGTTTAAGGAAATAAGGAAATCTAGTTTTATATCTGTGTCTCCCGGAGGATTCTAAACACATTTCACAAACTCAAAACAAAATCAGGTTTATCTCATTCTGGTTTTAAACAAATCTGCAGATTCCACTCATTGTAAAACACATGCTCTTCACAAAGAAACCACCACAGATGTATGTCCTAAAAGTCCCGACACTTAAATATAAGTTCGAAACGCAGAGTACGAACAACGACAAGATCATAACTTTCATACGTAGCGTTTATTTAAAGTGCTTTAAATTGCAAGTTAAAGTCGTAAAAGAAGCTTTCCAGTTGCTCATCATCAGCGGTGAATAATGGCTGACGTTTGTAAACAGAGCCGGGGGAAGACATTTTAGTTTGGGGGCGCTGAGGAAAAAAATGTACCCCAAAAACGCTTTCTCTGTGCATAGTTCCCATTTATTAATATTGCCTGCAGTACGCAAACTACCCACCAGGGGGTGCTGCAGCGCCCTCAGCACCCTGGGTTCCCACGGCCTTGGGCGGCACCGACACTGGAAGCTAACGTTTAGCACAGAAGCTAACGTTTAGCACAGAAGCTAATGTTTAGCACAGAAGCTAACGTTTAGCACAGAAGCTAATGTTTAGCACAGAAGCTAACGTTTAGCACAGACGCTAACGTTTAGCACAGAAGCTAATGTTTAGCACAGAAGCTAACGTTTAGCACAGAAGCTAATGTTTAGCACAGAAGCTAACATTTAGCACAGAAGCTAACGTTTAGCACAGAAGCTAACGTTTAGCACAGACGCTAACGTTTAGCACAGAAGCTAACGTTTAGCACAGACGCTAACGTTTAGCACAGACGCTAACGTTTAGCACAGACGCTAACGTTTAGCACAGAAGCTAATGTTTAGCACAGAAGCTAACGTTTAGCACAGAAGCTAACGTTTGGTGTCTAATGCTAACGGCTATTCAAGCCAACAGTGCACTGTTTCTAACCCTCATTATAATATTTCTGTATCGCTTGTGTGTCCGCAGCCCTGCCCCCCCTGCTCCCCCTGCCCTCCTCCCGCCGACCACATAGACCTGCTGCCCTGTTGCCATGGTTACATGGGCGGGGCCGGCCTCTACAACAGGAAGTCGGATCAGAGCTACAGCCCCAGGTAAACAAGATCTTCATTTAGATGATCAGAGAGCAACACATTTTATATTTACTTATGTTTGTATTTAATGTTTGTTTTTCCTCCTCAGCCCCCCGCCCAAAAAGATGTTTGCCTTTTATCACAACTCCTACAACGGCAGCAACGGGGTCTCGCGGAACCTGCATTACTACAACAGGTCTGACTCCAGGAACTAAGGACTGTTCCCTTCAGCTCTGGTTTCTCCGTCTGGAACATCTGATCAGCCGACCCACAAAAAGCACAAACATAACTGAATATGAATTACACTTCTATACGCTAAAGTAAAATCTAAAGTATCTAAAGTAAAATCTAAAGTATCTAAAGTAAATAATCAAAAGGTCTTTTCATTCTTTCATGATTTCTAACGAGGCTTTGACCTAAATGTGGTCGATGGATTAGCTGAAAACATCTGGATCGTTCATGATTTGCGATGATTGATGGCTAATGCTAACGGCTAAGAGAAAAATACACGTCCAGTGTGGGCACTGGAGTGTGGGCACTGCTCCTGACGGGCCGTCCCGTGGCATCGCAGGACGGGGCAAATGTCCCTCTACAGTTGATATAATGACAAATAAAGCTTTGCCTTAACCTTAATGTGATAGAAGCTACGTCTAGGGCTGAGTTTTTCCGATACACATATATTAAAAAAACTATATAATAATAAATAAATAAAAACTATATTTAAATATATATTATATTATAAAATAATTATTATATTTTAAAAAATGGGAAAAAACTGGAGAATCAGGGAAAATATTAGTAATAAAATATGAGGGGGGGGGGACATTGGGTAATAAATAATTATTATTTATTTATTTATTTGAACAGGGACAGTGTACAATCTACATTAGCCTCAGAAAGGAGAGATGTACCAGGTTATAGCACTTGTGCTAATTTCCACCTGCAGTCCCTGGGCCTATTGTACATGTTTTTAGTGGTAGGGGAAACCGGAGTACCCGGAGGAAACCTACGCAGACACGGGGAGAACATGCAAACTCCACAGAAAGGCCCCGTCCAGGTGGGAATCGAACCCGGGACCTTCTAGCTGTGAAGCACTAGCGCTAACCGCTGTGCTATCGTGCTAACCGCTGTGCTACCGTGCTAACCGCTGTGCTACCGTGCTAACCGCTGTGCTAACGTGTCGCCCTATTTATTTATAAATAAATAAATGAGTAAAATAGAGACAAAAGAGCAAAACTATAATTCCTGCTTCGATGCTTTCCTTTCCCGATGCGGTAGAACCTTCAGACTGAGATGGTTTAACTCAGAGTGACCTTCACTGACATGTGTTCCCTCGACAGCGTGGAGGAGCCCCACAGGACGCCGGCGCACTGCCCGCCGTACCCACCGTCCCCCAGCGGCGCCCCCCAGTGCCACTCCTTGTACCAGCAACACCACCACCAGCCACCGGAGGCCAGCAGACCGCCGCCCGCCCCCGCCCCCTGCCAGGACCTGCCGCTGTACCAGGGCGCGGCGGGCAGAGGACTGGGCGGGGCAGGGGGCGGAGCCACGGACGACGAGGGCTGGGGAGGGGGCGGGGGCGAGGCCGTGCGGATCCTGGCGCGGCGCATCACTCCGGACGGGAAAGTGCAATACCTGGTGGAGTGGGAGAAGATGGGCCTGTACTGAGCCCCGCCCCCTCGCCTGCAGGAAGGTCCCGGGTTCGTGTCCCTCACACACGGGACACCACGACTCCTGACTGTTTGCCCTCGTGGCCGTGAAGGACCGGATACAGACGGGGGCAACATCCGGGCGCTTTTTGAGTCCCCGCCCCCTCTGGGTGAAAACGGCGGTTCATACAACGTTTTTGTTTCGTTTTGGGGATAACGTTCGATCATGAGATATTTGATTTTCGATACCGATACACGAACGATACTTTCCCCGATACCTATAATGACATATTAAACAGAAAACAGAACAATAATGTGCGGAACATCTGTATCTCCTCTGTACTGTTGGGATCCCCCTCATTTAAATCCAGAGTCTAAAGTAGGGTTAGTCAACGTTAGGCCCGCGGGCCAAAACCGGCCCTCCACCACAGAACCTCAGGCCCTCAAGATGACTTTGAGGAGTAATATTACACAAATCAGAGATCAAATGTCTGCTTAACCTCTTAACCCCCGCCTTGACCAAGTGCGTTTTCTCCAGTTCAGCTTTATCCAAATCTGAAAGGCTGCCACCTACAGGCCAGAGTAACGCCTCATTCAAACGCTAAGACCTACAAACCAAATCTAAACCGATATTTTTTCCTCAAATTGTCACTTTTTTCCCGAATTTTCCTCCTTGGCTGTCGTTATTTTGACACTTTTTTTCAAGAAGCTTTTAGATTTGAGTAAAGCCAAACTGTCAATGTGCTCGGTTCAGGTGGGGGTTAAGAGGT
Organism: Proterorhinus semilunaris; assembly: GCA_021464625.1. Lineage (NCBI taxonomy): Eukaryota > Metazoa > Chordata > Actinopteri > Gobiiformes > Gobiidae > Proterorhinus > Proterorhinus semilunaris. The sequence goes on along the minus strand of CM038350.1, from coordinate 2,796,669 downwards.
TAAAGTACTGGCAACACCCATAGGCCATTTACAGTGGGAGGAAAAAGTAAGTTTGGAATTTCTCACATTTCCGCCTAAATTTGTCACTGTCTGTTTAAACTAATACCACCCAAACATTTGATCATATCTTTATCGGCCATAACATGTAAACAGGACAGCGTGGAATAAGTAAGTACACCCCCTGAATCTCACTGAACTGCAGCAGTTTTGCAAAGAGGAACGGTCCAAGATTCGTCCTGATCGTTGTGAGCGTCTGATCTGCAACAACAGTAAAGCTGTTATTTAATACAGGGGTTCACTTACTTATTCACACGCTGTTGCAGAAAGACCCGAGACATTCACAGCATGCACGGGATAAGTACGCCCTTTCCTCTTTGCAAAACCGCCGCAGTTCAGTGAGATTTGGGGGTGTACTTACTTATTCCACGCTGTCCTGTGAATGTTTACATGTTATGGCCAATAAAGATATGTTCAAATGACACTGTTGTCCCACTGAAACATGTCCCGATTCCAGACGTAAATCAGAAGCTCTCCGTCGACGCCTCCGTTTCACTCACAGGGGGCGCTGACCTGCTCCGTGGATGTTCCCCCGGCTGCAGCGCGTCCATGGATACGGGTCGTTCAGGCCGCAGACTCTTCCAGCCGACTGGACTGGACGGTTTTGTCCAGAAGCCGGAGTTTTGTTGACGCTCGTTTTTTTCTCGATCCCGGGAGAGACAGAACCCTCATCACGGCGGACTCCAGAACATCGGCGCTTAGGCCCAACACCTCCTCCTTTCCGTTCGGTCTGTGTTCATTCTTTGGGAAAACATGTTGAAAAGATGTTTTGCTTTTCGGGGATCTTCTTCTTCTTCACGATCTTACGTTTTGTTCTATTGATCTAAAGCGGGATTTTCACGATTTTTGAAAAGTAGTTGTTGATTTCGGGAGATTTATATATATTTTTAATGCATGCAGTCCTTAAATTTGAAGAGTTTAGCGGTGCTAGGCTAGTGCTAGGCTAGTGCTAGGCTAGTGCATGTCTATGGTAACTAGTAGCCTGCATTAAAAACCTCTTCTAAATCATGGGCTCGTCCTCCAAACGTTGCCATATCTGATTTGTAGAAAGCTCCTTTGTGAACTCCACGTGTAGTAACGCCGGCCGCAGGTAAACAAACTTCTGTAGATCCGGTAACCGAGCAGATCACTCCGCCGCTGCGTAGCTACAACCAGGAAGCTCAAATATAAGTTATTTTAAATGCAAAATGGTTATATTTTTAAAAAAAACAGGCATTTCTATGGGTAGTCTGGTGTTGTAAGTGATTTGCCTCAGGTGCTCGTGCTCGGGTCAGACTGTTTTTAATGCAGGCTACTAGTTACCATAGACATGCGCTAGCCTAGCACTAGCCTAGCACCGCTAAACTCTTCAAATATAAGATATGTTAAATGCAAAATAGTTATTATTCAGTCGACACATGCATTTCTATGGGTAGTCTGGTGTTGTAAGTGATTTGCCTCAGGTGCTCGTGCTCGGGTCAGACTGTTTTTAATGCAGGCTACTAGTTACCATAGACATGCGCTAGCCTAGCACTAGCCTAGCACCGCTAAACTCTTCAAATATAAGGACTGCATGAATTTAAACAAATATAAATATCTCCAGACATCAACAACACTCTGTCAAACATCCTGAAAAATGTGAGTATGTTTTTATTAAGGGAACCACGAAGTAACCTCTTACTTTTAACCGAATATCCTCCTCTTTATAGCAACAGGAGAAACCCGGGAGAGGATGTTGTTCTTTCTGATGTAGCCGTTGTTTTCCCTTATTTTTAGCGCTCGGGCCGATACATCGACGGCCGATATCTATTAGCAAGAGTAACACTTCCTGTTTTTGCTTCGGAAAGAGCTCCGTCAGAGCCTTAACACGTGCCCACCCACAACCTCCTCGGCCTCAGGGAACGGAGAAACATCGCACTGAAAACCGGTCACAGGTTCGCACGGCTCGGATCCTGTTTTGTATGTTTTATGTCGTAGACTTTGTTTATGATTGCGTTATATAATTGTGCCCCGTAATAAAGCGCCCCCTGCTGTCACAGATCAACGTTTCACCGTTTAGAAGCGTTTGTCCTCCTTCAGTGTGTTGCAAAGTCAGACGTTTGGGGGAACAACACCGTGAGACTGGTTGGAGACTAGAAAGAGACTCCGTTGAGACTCCTTTGAGATCTCTGTGGTCTCCAACAGGTCTCGGAGACATTGCAGCGACGTTACGGGTTGAGGACGAGTGGTCTTCTCAACACTCGGAGACCATTCAGAGACTCCGCGGAAATCAGAGCTGTTTTCACTGAGACCTGGAGACTCAAGGGGACGTCTCAGAGACATCTCCGAACAGCAGAGTCTCCTAGTCTCCAGTCAGGTGAGATCGGCCCTTTAGCTGGAGTGGATCCTCCAGGAATATTGGCCAAAATGTTATCGATAATAATTCACTTACTTACTATATTAAAATGTAAAGAATTCAATTGTAATTAAATAAGCTCCGAGCTGGACTTCCCATTCAGAGTTTTTGGGAATACGTTTAGTTTCAATGATTGGACCTTTATTTAAGTTATAAATGGGGTTTTTTTGGAGATGAAAGGAAATCACTAATCCCCCCGTTCATGTCGGTCGGGCCCTGATCCCAAGTCAGAGCCCTGAACATTGTGCCCACCCTCGTCGCTTTACCCACCGTGGTCCGATCCAGGTTTTCAGTAGAGGTTTCTTCGCCTCAATGACACTTTGTGATTTTGTTTTGTTTGTTTACTATTGGACGATGATGCTCACATTAAAGGCTATTTATATGAACGACGTGAAAAGTTGTAAATTAAAACCAGTGGATTATTCATCTTAAGGCGAGACGCTGCAGGTCAATGTTTTAGAGTTTCCTCCTGAACATCTTAGTCTCTGTCAGACTGAACATCAGACCAAACTCTCTCTTTATCATGTTTATTTTATGATGTTTTGTTGCTTTGAGCCCGAGATTTATCTGGTCTTCCCAGTGGTTTTCCCATGCTCAGTCACAAACACTGACAGGTTTGGTATCCACGTGTAGCACGAAAGGCTGTGACCGAGACAACGCTGTAATCCAAATATGGTCATTTCCTTTGTGGGAGAAACAGCAGCGGCAACTTTACAGACTCCACTCCACACTTTACAGACTCCACTCCGCACTTTACAGACTCCACTCCACACTTTACAGACTCCACACTTTACAGAGTCCACTCCACACTTTACAGAGTCCACACTTTACAGACTCCACTCCACACTTTACAGACTCCACTCCACACTTTACAGACTCCACTCCACACTTTACAGAGTCCACACTTTACAGACTCCACTCCACACTTTACAGAGTCCACACTTTACAGAGTCCACTCCACACTTTACAGACTCCACTCCACACTTTACAGACTCCACACTTTACACACTTTACCGACTCCACACTTTACAGACTCCACTCCACACTTTACCGACTCCACACTTTACAGACTCCACTCCACACTTTACAGACTCCACACTTTACAGACTCCACTCCACACTTTACAGACTCCACTCCACACTTTACAGACTCCACACTTTACAGACTCCACTCCACACTTTACAGACTCACACTTTACAGACTCCACACTTTACAGACTCCACACTTTACAGACTCCACACTTTACAGACTCCACTCCACACTTTACAGACTCCACTCCGCACTTTACAGGCTCCACTCCACACGTTACAGACTCCACACTTTACAGACTCCACTCCACACTTTACAGGCTCCACTCCACACTTTACAGACTCCACTCCACACGTTACAGACTCCACACTTTACAGACTCCACTCCACACTTTACAGACTCCACTCCACACGTTACAGACTCCACACTTTACAGAGTCCACTCCACACTTTACAGAGTCCACACTTTACAGACTCCACACTTTACAGACTCCACTCCACACTTTACAGACTCACACTTTACAGACTCCGCTCCACACGTTACAGACTCCACACTTTACAGACTCCACTCCACACTTTACAGACTCCACTCCGCACTTTACAGGCTCCACTCCACACGTTACAGACTCCACACTTTACAGACTCCACTCCACACTTTACAGACTCCACACTTTACAGAGTCCACACTTTACAGAGTCCACACTTTACAGAGTCCACTCCACACTTTACAGAGTCCACACTTTACAAAGTCCACTCCACACTTTACAGAGTCCACACTTTACAGACTCCACTCCACACTTTACAGAGTCCACACTTTACAGACTCCACTCCGCACTTTACAGGCTCCACTCCACACGTTACAGACTCCACACTTTACAGGCTCCACTCCACACTTTACAGACTCCACTCCACACTTTACAGACTCCACACTTTACAGATTCCACTCCACACTTTACAGACTCCACTCCACACTTTACAGACTCACACTTTACAGAGTCCACTCCACACTTTACAGAGTCCACACTTTACAGACTCCACACTTTACAGACTCACACTTTACAGAGTCCACTCCACACTTTACAGAGTCCACACTTTACAGACTCCACTCCACACTTTACAGGCTCCACTCCACACTTTACAGACTCCACTCCACACTTTACAGACTCCACTCCACACTTTACAGACTCCACACTTTACAGACTCCACTCCACACTTTACAGACTCACACTTTACAGACTCCACTCCACACTTTACAGACTCCACTCCACACTTTACAGACTCCAATCCACACTTTACAGAGTCCACACTTTACAAAGTCCACTCCACACTTTACAGAGTCCACACTTTACAGACTCCACTCCACACTTTACAGAGTCCACACTTTACAGACTCCACTCCGCACTTTACAGGCTCCACTCCACACGTTACAGACTCCACACTTTACAGGCTCCACTCCACACGTTACAGACTCCACACTTTACAGACTCCACTCCACACTTTACAGGCTCCACTCCACACTTTACAGACTCCAATCCACACTTTACAGAGTCCACACTTTACAAAGTCCACTCCACACTTTACAGAGTCCACACTTTACAGACTCCACTCCACACTTTACAGACTCCACACTTTACAGATTCCACTCCACACTTTACAGACTCCACTCCACACTTTACAGACTCACACTTTACAGAGTCCACTCCACACTTTACAGAGTCCACACTTTACAGAGTCCACTCCACACTTTACAGAGTCCACACTTTACAGACTCCACTCCACACTTTACAGGCTCCACTCCACACTTTACAGGCTCCACTCCACACTTTACAGACTCCACACTTTACAGACTCCACTCCACACTTTACAGACTCACACTTTACAGACTCCACTCCACACTTTACAGACTCCACACTTTACAGACTCCACTCCACACTTTACAGACTCCACACTTTACAGACTCCACTCCACACTTTACAGACTCAGACTCCGTTATTTCCAGAGGGATTTTCTAACATCTCATTCCTGGCTCTATCCATTATTTACCTTTTGTCATTGAAAATAACGGTAACTTTGGCCGGTAATCTACCGTGAAAGTTTCAAATGAACCTGCCGCGTCTCTCGCCTTAATGAGCAAACGGGCTTCAGTTCGTTTAAAACACTAATCCGTCGTCTGTACCGGGTTGTTTCAGCGTTGAAGACGTTTCGCCCCAAGAGACTCAGCAACGAAACCTTTCAGCTCTAGATCCGTATATACTCAGCATGCCGCTAAAAGAGGATTAGTTGCTGACGAAGCTCCGTGAGGTGAAACATTCTCAACACCACCATACAGTCTCGATCTCAAGTGTAACCTCTTAGCCCAGCGCATTTTCTCCACTTCGGCTTTACCCAAATCTAAAAGCTTCTCGACTGGAGCTCTTAGGCCAGAGCAACGCCTCATTTGAAAGCTAAGGCCTGCAAAACCGATTCTTCCTCGTTATGACTGTCACCCTTTTGTCCTTTTTGGTTGTGTTTTCTTCACGTTTTGGTCACAGTCACAAAACACACGCAACAAAATCTTGGGAAAACCTGACAAAAAACGGTCTTAGCTTTCAAATGAGGCGTTACCCTGGCCTATAGGCTGTGTTTAGATCTTAAAGGAACAGGCCCGTGTGTTTTCCATCCTGAGACCTGAGCTTAGACGAGTTGACGCGCACCTGTCTGCTCTTTACGCGTGCGCTCAGTCACGCAAAAAGACCAAAGACGTTGTTAGCATTTAGCCTCTCCTCCTCGCCTCTATGGGGCCGAGCTCTTCCACGTTTCCCTTATTTAAATACAGTTACGTGAGGAGCTACACGATCCAAGTCTAGTCACACTAAATCAAACTTGTGGATTTTCTAAGTCGGATAAAAAGGGGAACTATATTGTGAGGCGTAGTAACACTATCTGGATGTGTCTCCATGGCAACGTTATTAGTTTGGATCGTGTAACTCCTCACGTAACTGTATTTAAATAAGGAAACGTGGAAGAGCTCGGTCGCTTCTAACTTCGCCCCCGTTTGGCCCCATAGAGGAGAGGCGTTTGGCCCCATAGAGGAGAGGAGTTTGGCCCCATAGAGGAGAGGCGTTTGGCCCCATAGAGGAGAGGCGTTTGGCCCCATAGAGGAGAGGAGGCTAAATGCTAGCAACAGCTTTGGTCTTTTAGCGTGACTCGTCTAAGCTCAGGTAAGAACAGATCTCACTGGCCTGGTCCAAAGTAGAACTTCAAAAAGCAGAAGAAGAAAAGGGAGAGAGACGAACCTTTCCCTGAAAACTACGACTGAACTGACCTGTTTCTGCAGCTGGACTTTTTAAAGGGACATTTTCTGTCCGGTTTTCTGTCGTGATGCGAAGGTCTCGATCGCGGTCGTGTTGAGCAGCCGAGAAACAGACACATCGAACAAGAGGAGACGCGTCTTCAGCTCAGCTTCTCCTGAAATCCTGTTCCTCGACCTGAAGATAAAATACAAGCGACGTGATCAAAGTTTAAATCTGTTACGTATCATTTCCTCACCGTGGAAAGTAAAGTACTGGGAGCAGCATCCAGGCCCCGCCCCCTCTGGGTGAAAACCATAGACTGTAAAAAATAATAGACTCCTCCTCCTCACCGTTTACCACAATGACCACGTCCGAGGGGGAAATCATGGCTCCTCCTCTCCAGCTCCTCCTCTCATGTTCCTAAAAAGGGCATAAGGGCGGGATCTTGACTGTAGACCCCGCCCTGCTTGGCGTGTAATGGGCGTGTGTTTCTGTTGTAATCGCGCCCATGGCCAGGCAGCGACGTAAACGGCCTGTCAATCAAAGTCAGGCCCTCATTAATTATGCAAGATTTCTCAAATGTATACAACGATAAAAACCCTGGTGCCCCAGATTGTTTTTAACCCGGCGTAATCACAGCAGGAATATCTAGCTCTAGCCACTTCTAAACCATTAAGCACCGGCATTAAAAGTGTTTTTAACGTGTCTAAAGTCCAATGCATTCCAATGGGGGACTAGTGGTCATATGGAGGTACTACAGCAAAGGTGGAGCAATGGCGGCCTCCAGTGTCGTAGTCACAAAGCAGAGCAGTCAGCGGCCATTGTGGAAAACAGAATCTTTTAATTCTACGACGGTTCAAACTAAATCTCAGCTCTTCTCTCGCTCTGGGGATGAAGCTTTATCCACGAGGAACAGCTCCCCCTGGTGGCCGTGTATAAACGCGCTTTAGGCCTCATTAACTTTAGCGACCGCGGATCAGCTCTGGAAAGAACAGTTCCTGCTTTTCTGTTCAGAAGCTGGAACATCTGGAACTTCAGGAACAGCAATAAAAGCTCGAAGAGTTTCATATCGATCACGGATGTTCTTCAACGCGCTGAACACGAACCTGGTGCTTCAGGACGGGGGTTTCTTTCCGCCTTGGGCTGTAGGTGAGTGAGTCCAAACAGGATCCGTGTTTTATTGATTTAATGTATTGATTTTATTTGAATTAGGCCCGTGCACACGTTAGCACAAAGCTTCAATGTAAATGTGCCAGAGTTAGCATGAGCGCTAATTGAGCGATGGACGATGGAAGTCGCTTAATGCAAATATGAACAATTTGAACACACAGGGGGGATTGGGAGAGCTAGAAACGAGTTTGGGCCAAAACAAGAAATGTGTCTGTTTGAACACGAAACATCAGCTTTAACTGACAGAGGAGAGGTCCAGACACAGAACAAAGTCCCAGGTGAGACAAACAGGAAGTGACTGATAATCTACCTGTGACTCTGACTCTGTGACTCTGTGACTCTGGGACTCTGTGACTCTGGGACTCTGGGACTCTGGGACTCTGGGACTCTGGGACTCTGGGACTCTGTGCATCTGGGACTCTGGGACTCTGTGACTCTGGGACTCTGTGACTCTGGGACTCTGGGACTCTGTGACTCTGGGACTCTGTGACTCTGGGACTCTGTGACTCTGGGACTCTGGGACTCTGGGACTCTGGGACTCTGGGACTCTGGGACTCTGTGACTCTGTGACTCTGTGACTCTGTGACTCTGTGACTCTGTGACTCTGGGACTCTGGGACTCTGTGACTCTGGGACTCTGTGACTCTGGGACTCTGGGACTCTGGGACTCTGTGACTCTGGGACTCTGTGACTCTGGGACTCTGGGACTCTGTGACTCTGGGACTCTGTGACTCTGGGACTCTGTGACTCTGGGGCTCTGTGACTCTGGGACTCTGGGACTCTGTGACTCTGGGACTCTGTGACTCTGGGACTCTGGGACTCTGTGACTCTGGGACTCTGGGACTCTGGGACTCTGGGACTCTGTGCATCTGGGACTCTGGGACTCTGTGACTCTGGGACTCTGTGACTCTGTGACTCTGGGACTCTGGGACTCTGGGACTCTGGGACTCTGTGACTCTGTGACTCTGTGACTCTGTGACTCTGGGACTCTGGGACTCTGTGACTCTGGGACTCTGGGACTCTGGGACTCTGTGACTCTGGGACTCTGTGACTCTGGGACTCTGGGACTCTGTGACTCTGGGACTCTGTGACTCTGGGACTCTGTGACTCTGGGACTCTGGGACTCTGTGACTCTGGGACTCTGTGACTCTGGGACTCTGGGACTCTGTGACTCTGGGACTCTGGGACTCTGGGACTCTGGGACTCTGTGCATCTGGGACTCTGTGACTCTTGGACTCTGTGACTCTGGGACTCTGTGACTCTGGGACTCTGTGACTCTGTGACTCTGGGACTCTGGGACTCTGGGACTCTGTGACTCTGGGACTCTGTGACTCTGGGACTCTGTGACTCTGGGACTCTGTGACTCTGGGACTCTGGGACTCTGGGACTCTGTGACTCTTGGACTCTGTGACTCTGGGACTCTGGGACTCTGGGACTCTGTGACTCTGGGACTCTGGGACTCTGTGCATCTGGGACTCTGTGACTCTTGGACTCTGTGACTCTGGGACTCTGTGACTCTGGGACTCTGTGACTCTGTGACTCTGGGACTCTGGGACTCTGGGACTCTGTGACTCTGTGACTCTGTGACTCTGGGACTCTGTGACTCTGTGACTCTGTGACTCTGTGACTCTGTGACTCTGTGACTCTGTGACTCTGGGACTCTGTGACTCTGTGACTCTGGGACTCTGTGACTCTGGGACTCTGTGACTCTGGGACTCTGGGACTCTGTGACTCTGGGACTCTGTGACTCTGGGACTCTGGGACTCTGTGACTCTGGGACTCTGGGACTCTGTGACTCTGTGACTCTGGGACTCTGTGACTCTTGGACTCTGTGACTCTGGGACTCTGTGACTCTGGGACTCTGTGACTCTGTGACTCTGGGACTCTGGGACTCTGTGACTCTGGGACTCTGGGACTCTGGGACTCTGTGACTCTGTGACTCTGTGACTCTGGGACTCTGTGACTCTGGGACTCTGGGACTCTGTGACTCTGGGACTCTGGGACTCTGTGACTCTTGGACTCTGTGACTCTGGGACTCTGGGACTCTGTGACTCTGTGACTCTGGGACTCTGGGACTCTGTGACTCTGGGACTCTGTGACTCTGTGACTCTGGGACTCTGTGACTCTGGGACTCTGGGACTCTGTGCATCTGGGACTCTGGGACTCTGTGACTCTGGGACTCTGTGACTCTGGGACTCTGTGACTCTGTGACTCTGTGACTCTGGGACTCTGTGACTCTGGGACTCTGTGACTCTGTGACTCTGGGACTCTGTGACTCTGTGACTCTGTGACTCTGGGACTCTGTGACTCTGGGACTCTGAGACTCTGTGACTGTGACTCTGGGACTCTGTGACTCTGGGACTCTGGGACTCTGTGCATCTGTGACTCTGTGACTCTGGGACTCTGTGACTCTGGGACTCTGTGACTCTGGGACTCTGTGACTCTGTGACTCTGGGACTCTGGGACTCTGTGACTCTGTGACTCTGGGACTCTGTGACTCTGTGACTCTGGGACTCTGGGACTCTGGGACTCTGTGACTCTGTGACTCTGTGACTCTGGGACTCTGTGACTCTGTGACTCTGGGACTCTGGGACTCTGGGACTCTGTGACTCTGGGACTCTGGGACTCTGTGACTCTTGGACTCTGTGACTCTGGGACTCTGGGACTCTGTGACTCTGGGACTCTGTGACTCTGTGACTCTGGGACTCTGGGACTCTGTGACTCTGGGACTCTGTGACTCTGTGACTCTGGGACTCTGGGACTCTGGGACTCTGTGACTCTGGGACTCTGGGACTCTGTGACTCTTGGACTCTGTGACTCTGGGACTCTGGGACTCTGTGACTCTGTGACTCTGTGACTCTGGGACTCTGTGACTCTGTGACTCTGGGACTCTGTGACTCTGGGACTCTGGGACTCTGTGCATCTGGGACTCTGGGACTCTGTGACTCTGGGACTCTGTGACTCTGGGACTCTGTGACTCTGTGACTCTGTGACTCTGTGACTCTGGGACTCTGTGACTCTGTGACTCTGGGACTCTGTGACTCTGGGACTCTGTGACTCTGGGACTCTGAGACTCTGTGACTCTGTGACTCTGGGACTCTGTGACTCTGGGACTCTGGGACTCTGTGCATCTGTGACTCTGTGACTCTGGGACTCTGTGACTCTGGGACTCTGTGACTCTGGGACTCTGTGACTCTGGGACTCTGTGACTCTGTGACTCTGGGACTCTGGGACTCTGTGACTCTGTGACTCTGGGACTCTGTGACTCTGTGACTCTGGGACTCTGTGACTCTGTGACTCTGGGACTCTGGGACTCTGTGACTCTGGGACTCTGGGACTCTGTGCATCTGTGCATCTGTGACTCTGTGACTCTGGGACTCTGGGACTCTGGGACTCTGGGACTCTGGGACTCTGGGACTCTGTGACTCTGGGACTCTGGGACTCTGGGACTCTGGGACTCTGGGACTGACTCTGTGACTCTGTGACTCTGGGACTCTGGGACTCTGGGACTCTGGGACTGACTCTGTGACTCTGTGAGGGCCTCGTGTTGAATTCTCGTCTGTTTAAAACCTGAACAGTTTCTAATAACGTCTTTCTGTTTCTGCGGCAAAAACGACCTGGTTCACATTTGTCTCTTCAGTCGGGCGGGGACTGTTTAACGGTACTCGGTACCGACGGGAAAGCTCCAGTAGGGGGCGGTGTCGAAAAACTAAAAATATTTTGACGTCTCCTTTAGACTAAAGGACCGAGTGTAAACCAGCACTGAATAAGACACAGAGAAGAAGAAGGGCCCTGAGGCTGTTGTTTACGCTGCAGCGGGAGGAGACGTGAGCGCTCACTCTTTTATTATCTCTGTTCATATTTGACAAATAAATAAAACTTATGAGAAGTAAATCAGAAGTTCTCCTTTCACTGGACGAGAGCTTCTGTTTCACCCACAGGGGGCGCTGAGCTCCACGGTGATGTAGATGTTGCTCCCGTCTGTAAGTGACAAAGCTCTGAGGTCACTCGGGGCCGCACTGAGGTCACCCGGGGCCGCCCTGAGGCCCGGGGCCGCCCTGGGACGCCCTGAGGAGCACCCGGAGCCGCCCTGAGGTCACCCGGGGGCCGCACTGAGGTCACTCGGGGGCCGCCCTGAGGTCACCCTCATTTCAACCCCTCTTTTATACCGGCCTCCAGAACACGTGAAGATGATGATTTCCAGAGTTTATATTTTCTACTAAAGGATTATTTCTCCGCCTGTGAACTTTTATTTACGTATAAAGACTATTTTCAGAAGCCGTTGGTATTCACACTCGCAGTACCCCCCCCCCGGACTGCAGGGGGCGCCCCCTTCTGGCTGCTGCGTGTGTCCCACTGGGGAAGGATCATGTAGACTTTTGTAGTAGTCCAGTCCGAGTTCTGTTTGAAGTATTTTTGGAATAGTCCTGTTTGTACATGTATTCTCTACTGGTGTAAATATAATAAACTACTTTTACTCTGAACAAGGGATTACGTCACTGTGGGCGGGGCCGACACGGGGGCGGGACTTATGGCTAGCTAGGGCGGGGTACCGCTAAATGATACAAGTATGGTAACGTTCTGAAAAAAATGAAACTATTTAACCTCTTACCCCCCCCACCGGAACCGAGCACGTTTTGTCTAGTTTGGCTTTACCCAAATCTAAATCTAGGTCTTAGCTTTCAAATGAGGCATGACACTGTTGCTCCCTTTTAGATTTGGGTAAAGCTGAACTGGAGACGATGCTCTTGGTTCAGGCAGGGGGTAAATTAGAAGCTTGATGCCGTTGGTTCAGGGACAGCGTTAAAGGAAGTGATTTATTTATTTTTTTCCCTCTAACCGCTGACATCATCAGTGACATCATCAGTGACATCATCAGTGACATCATCAGTGACATCATCAGTGACATCATCTGGAGGCAGGAAGTGATCGAGGGAAATAAGACTAAACTAAAGCCGGCGATTTTAAGTGTTGCGGAGGAACAAGAGGAAAGATGTTTGAGGCGATAAAATGAGGCTTATCCGATGTGTCCGAAAACGGTTAGACATTTTGTTCATCGTTACCATGACAACAGCTACAATGGAGATGGACAGGAATGGAGCTCCCCGCCTCCAGCGAAGCCCGGAATGTTTAAGTGTCCCGGTGCTGCGCGATTTTAAAAGACTGAAATCAAACTTAGTTATACCAAGCACATTTTCTCCCGTTGGGCTTTACCCAAATTTAAAAGCTTCCCGACAAAGAGAGATAAGGAAAATCCACGTGGAAAAAGTATCCTGAACACGATACAGAAGGAAGAGACGGACCACGTTACAAATACAGTGTCCGGTGTTCTCGTATGCAGCTGTCTCGTTCGACCACAAGATGGCGCTGGACCGCAGTGTGTTTTCCCCGCGCGCGGTAAACGGTGTAACGTGATCATGTTGAGTTTAAGGCCTTTCTCTCATGTACATGTTCAGTCCAAATCTGTGGCTGAAGAGGATATTTCTGTTCAATCCAGGCAGGAGCTGGTGCCCACGCGTGCACCCTCTCTACCTCCCTCTCTCCCTAACACTCCCTCCCTCTTTCTCTCTCTCCTCCTCCACTCTCTCCATCTCTATCTGTACTTCATCTCCCTCTCTCCCTCACTCCTCTCTCTCTCTCTCTCTCCTCTCCCTCTCCTCTCCCTCTCCTCTCTCTCTCCCTCACTCCTCTCTCTCTCTCCTCTCTCCTCTCTCTCCCTCACTCCTCTCTCCTCTCCCCCTCCCTCTCTCTCCTCTCCCTCTCTCCTCTCCCTCTTCTCTCTCTCTCTCCTCTCTCTCCTCTCTCTCTCCCTCTCTCTCTCCCCTCTCTCTCTCCTCTCTCTTCCCTCTCTCTCCTCTCTCTCCTCTCCCCTCCCTCTCTCCTCCTCTCTCTCCTCTCCCTCTCTCCTCTCCCTCTCCTCTCTCTCCCCCTCCCTCTCTCTCTCTCTCTCTCTCTTCCCTCTCTCTCCTCTCTCTCCTCTCCTCCTCTCTCCTCTCTCCTCTCTCTCCTCTCTCTCCCCCTCCCTCTCTCTCTTCTCTCTCCTCTCTCTCCCCCTCCCTCTCTCTCCTCTCTCTCCTCTCCCCTCCCTCTCTCCTCTCTCTCCTCTCCCTCTCTCCTCTCTCTCTCCCTCTCTCCCTCTCTCTCTCCTCTCTCTCCTCTCTCTCCTCCTCTCCCTCTCTCCTCTCCCTCTCCTCTCTCTCCCCCTCCCTCTCTCTCTCCTCTCTCTTCCCTCTCTCTCCTCTCTCTCCTCTCCCTCTCTCCTCTCTCTCCTCTTCCCTCTCTCTCCCTCCTCTCTCCTCTCTCTCTCTCTCTCTCCTCTCTCTCCCCCTCCCTCTCTCTCTCTCTCTCTCCTCTCTCTCCCCCTCCCTCTCTCTCTCCTCTCTCTCCTCTCTCCCTCCCCTCTCCTCTCTCTCCCCCCTCCCTCTCTCTCTCTCTCTCCTCTCCCTCTCCTCTCTCTCTTCTCTCTCTCTCTCCTCTCTCTCTCCCTCTCTCTCCTCTCTCTCCTCTCCCCTCCCTCTCTCCTCTCTCTCCTCTCCCTCTCTCCTCTCCCTCTCCTCTCTCTCCCCTCCCCTCTCTCTCCTCTCTCTTCCCTCTCTCTCTCTCTCTCTCTCCTCTCTCTCCTCTCTCTCCCCCTCCCTCTCTCCTCTCTCTCGTCCTCTCTCTCTCCTCTCTCTCCTTTCCCTCTCTCTTCCCTCCCTCTCTCCTCTCTCTCGCCCCTCTCCTCGTCTCTTCTCCTCTCTCTCCTCTCTCCCTCTCTCTCTCGCTCTCTCTCCTCTCCCTTTCCCTCTCTCCTCTCTCCTCCCCTCTCTCTCCCTCACTCCCCCTCCCTCTCCTCTCGCTCTCCTCTCTCTTCTCGTCTCCTCTCTTAGCGTCCCCCTCGCCTCTCTCCTTCTCTCCTCTCCCTCGCTCTCTCTCCCCCTAGCCTCTCTCTCGTCCTCTCTCTCGCTCTCCCTTTCCTTCTCCTCTCTCTCCGTCCCTCTTCTCTCCCTCTCCCTCACTCCCTCTCCCGCTC
>CM038350.1:2753882-2781257 GCA_021464625.1 Proterorhinus semilunaris | reverse complement strand
TGAGGAAAGATTAGAAAAAAAAACTTGGATCTAAAGATAGAAGATTGTTCTCATACCTGCCTTCGATACTTGGGTTGTTTCGATACTAGCCCGGTATCGTGTATCGGGGCCCTACGCTCGGGAACTCCCCTCCGTCTATTTCCGTCCACTTGATCGGCCGAGCGGTTCGGGCTCTCGCGTCACATAAGGTCCCGGGTTCGACTCCCGGACACGTGGGGCCGTTCTGGTGTTTGCATGTTTCTCCCCGTGTCTCTGGTTTGCCCCGTCAATCAAAAACATGTGCAACGGGTGCATCCTCCAGCGGGTGATTGTGAGACGGTCCCCAGGAGCTCCGCTGCTCCTGACGGGTCAAATGCACACACACATTTTAACCTAAACCGGGGAAACAAATCTATTTGAATAAAAGAGTCGAGTTGGTGAACTGATTCATGATTTCAGAAAATGGAATTCTTTAGATTTTTTTTGGTGTATTACGGTAATAATGTGGATGTTCAAACATCTGTGTATGAAAACATGCAGCTGCTCAGTGACGTCCAACAAGCCTCTTTCAGGAGGTGAGAACCGATTTGTCTCTTTTTATATTATTTATAATATTGGGAGTGATTGGGAACTCAGAACATCTGGTGGATTCAAACGGGCTTTGAATTCAGATTTCTCGGACAATCATGACCAGCCCTCAAGCTTTATCGTCAGAGATGGAACTGTTTACAACAAATTCAATAATGAGCTGTAGCAGATCGTAGCAGCTAACCTAGCCTTTAGCAACTAGCCATCAGCGCTAACCAATGGCCGCTGACTGCTCTGCTTTGTGACTACGACACTGGAGGCCGCCATTGCTCCACCTTTGCTGTAGTTCCTCCATATGACCACTAGTCCCCCATTGGAATGCATTGGACTTTAGACACGTTAAAAACAACTTTAATGCCGGTGCCTAATGGTTTAGAAGTGGCTAGAGCTACATATTCCTCCTGTGATTACGCTGGGTTAAAAACAATCTGGGGCACCGGGGTTTTTATCGTAGAAATAAATTTTAGAAATCTTGCATAATTAATGAGGGCCTGACTTTGATTGACAGGCCGTTTACGTCGCTGCCTGGCCATGGGCGTGATTACAACAGAAATACACGCCCATTACACGCCCCGCGAGGGCCGAGCAGGGCCGGGTCTACAGTCAATATCCCGCCCTTATGCCCTTTTTAGGAACATGAGAGGAGGAGCCTGTAAATCCGCCATGATTTCCCCCTCAAATGTGGTCATTGTGGTAAACGGGGAGGAGTGAGGAGGAGGAGTCTATTCTTTATACAGTCTATGGCGCTAACACATATAATCACCCCGACGTCCATAAGAGGCGCGGCCCCTGCGACCTCCACCGACCCCTCACTCTCATTCCTCCTGGCCTATTGTACATGTTTGCGGTGGCGGGGAACCTCTTTTGGCGGCTTCTTTCCTCCCGTTTCTGCCTTGGCTCTGAACAACCCTCACGTTCTCCGTTCTGCTCGGATGTTCCTTCACCTCTCGCTGTTTCACACGTTATTCTTAGCACGATGTTGCACGTTTTTTTTTACAGCGTGTGAACTCCGTACGCGCGTCGTGATTGGCCAGTCTCGGAGTGAGCCTCCTCTCGCTGCAGGACCTCCGCCAGTGCAAACCACAGACTCACAGCAGCCCGGGCCGGAGCGGGTCCGACCTCCGCCAGTGCAAACCACAGACTCACAGCAGCCCGGGCCGGAGCGGGTCCGACCTCCGCCAGTGCAAACCACAGACTCACAGCAGCCCGGGCCGGAGCGGGTCCGACCTCCGCCAGTGCAAACCACAGACTCACAGCAGCCCGGGCCGGAGCGGGTCCGACCTCCGCCAGTGCAAACCACAGACTCACAGCAGCCCGGGCCGGAGCGGGTCCGACCTCCGCCAGTGCAAACCACAGACTCACAGCAGCCCGGGCCGGAGCGGGTCCGACCTCCGCCAGTGCAAACCACAGACTCACAGCAGCCCGGGCCGGAGCGGGTCCGACCTCCGCCAGTGCAAACCACAGACTCACAGCAGCCCGGGCCGGAGCGGGTCCGACCTCCGCCAGTGCAAACCACAGACTCACAGCAGCCCGGGCCGGAGCGGGTCCGACCTCCGCCAGTGCAAACCACAGACTCACAGCAGCCCGGGCCGGAGCGGGTCCGACCTCCGCCAGTGCAAACCACAGACTCACAGCAGCCCGGGCCGGAGCGGGTCCGACCTCCGCCAGTGCAAACCACAGACTCACAGCAGCCCGGGCCGGAGCGGGTCCGACCTCCGCCAGTGCAAACCACAGACTCACAGCAGCCCGGGCCGGAGCGGGTCCGACCTCCGCCAGTGCAAACCACAGACTCACAGCAGCCCGGGCCGGAGCGGGTCCGACCTCCGCCAGTGCAAACCACAGACTCACAGCAGCCCGGGCCGGAGCGGGTCCGACCTCCGCCAGTGCAAACCACAGACTCACAGCAGCCCGGGCCGGAGCGGGTCCGACCTCCGCCAGTGCAAACCACAGACTCACAGCAGCCCGGGCCGGAGCGGGTCCGACCTCCGCCAGTGCAAACCACAGACTCACAGCAGCCCGGGCCGGAGCGGGTCCGACCTCCGCCAGTGCAAACCACAGACTCACAGCAGCCCGGGCCGGAGCGGGTCCGACCTCCGCCAGTGCAAACCACAGACTCACAGCAGCCCGGGCCGGAGCGGGTCCGACCTCCGCCAGTGCAAACCACAGACTCACAGCAGCCCGGGCCGGAGCGGGTCCGACCTCCGCCAGTGCAAACCACAGACTCACAGCAGCCCGGGCCGGAGCGGGTCCGACCTCCGCCAGTGCAAACCACAGACTCACAGCAGCCCGGGCCGGAGCGGGTCCGACCTCCGCCAGTGCAAACCACAGACTCACAGCAGCCCGGGCCGGAGCGGGTCCGACCTCCGCCAGTGCAAACCACAGACTCACAGCAGCCCGGGCCGGAGCGGGTCCGACCTCCGCCAGTGCAAACCACAGACTCACAGCAGCCCGGGCCGGAGCGGGTCCGACCTCCGCCAGTGCAAACCACAGACTCACAGCAGCCCGGGCCGGAGCGGGTCCGACCTCCGCCAGTGCAAACCACAGACTCACAGCAGCCCGGGCCGGAGCGGGTCCGACCTCCGCCAGTGCAAACCACAGACTCACAGCAGCCCGGGCCGGAGCGGGTCCGACCTCCGCCAGTGCAAACCACAGACTCACAGCAGCCCGGGCCGGAGCGGGTCCGACCTCCGCCAGTGCAAACCACAGACTCACAGCAGCCCGGGCCGGAGCGGGTCCGACCTCCGCCAGTGCAAACCACAGACTCACAGCAGCCCGGGCCGGAGCGGGTCCGACCTCCGCCAGTGCAAACCACAGACTCACAGCAGCCCGGGCCGGAGCGGGTCCGACCTCCGCCAGTGCAAACCACAGACTCACAGCAGCCCGGGCCGGAGCGGGTCCGACCTCCGCCAGTGCAAACCACAGACTCACAGCAGCCCGGGCCGGAGCGGGTCCGACCTCCGCCAGTGCAAACCACAGACTCACAGCAGCCCGGGCCGGAGCGGGTCCGACCTCCGCCAGTGCAAACCACAGACTCACAGCAGCCCGGGCCGGAGCGGGTCCGACCTCCGCCAGTGCAAACCACAGACTCACAGCAGCCCGGGCCGGAGCGGGTCCGACCTCCGCCAGTGCAAACCACAGACTCACAGCAGCCCGGGCCGGAGCGGGTCCGACCTCCGCCAGTGCAAACCACAGACTCACAGCAGCCCGGGCCGGAGCGGGTCCGACCTCCGCCAGTGCAAACCACAGACTCACAGCAGCCCGGGCCGGAGCGGGTCCGACCTCCGCCAGTGCAAACCACAGACTCACAGCAGCCCGGGCCGGAGCGGGTCCGACCTCCGCCAGTGCAAACCACAGACTCACAGCAGCCCGGGCCGGAGCGGGTCCGACCTCCGCCAGTGCAAACCACAGACTCACAGCAGCCCGGGCCGGAGCGGGTCCGACCTCCGCCAGTGCAAACCACAGACTCACAGCAGCCCGGGCCGGAGCGGGTCCGACCTCCGCCAGTGCAAACCACAGACTCACAGCAGCCCGGGCCGGAGCGGGTCCGACCTCCGCCAGTGCAAACCACAGACTCACAGCAGCCCGGGCCGGGTCGGAGCCGGTCCGACTCCGCGTCTTACAGGACCCTCTCAGCACATCAGCAGGAAAATCAAACAAAAACACACGAGCGCCTCTGTCCCAAAGGGTTAACGAAGGGGGACGGAGGGGGCCCCGATATATAGTGTGCACAACATGTGACGACCAGACTAAACACCACTAAAGCAAGACTCAAGTAACAAAGAACAGAAACAAGTACAATGTAAAAAGTTCATTTGAAAAATACATTTATCTGGACAAAGGCACCAGTTTAAACCAGTGTTTCGTCTACTGTCATAGCGTGATGTTACTTTTAATGTCATTATAGCTGTAAAACTATAACAATTTCTTATGAATGGAGTAATTTATTATGATTTGGGGGACCCCGAGAGATTTTCTGATCAATAAGGGGGCCGCGATGTCCCGGACTTTGGGAATGGCTGCTCTACACAAATAAAATAAACTTTAAACAAAGAGGCTCTCAATGTGCGGCCCCACACAGCGCCAGAAGAGGGCGCTACCATCCAATTTGCCAGGATTTACTCGGCTATATTAAAGTGAGGAACGCGCTTCTCTATGGTCCTCACGGCGGGGAGCTGACGTTGCTGTAATACCGCCCCCTGGTGGCCACGGGCGACTCCCAGAGACACTTGGGAGAAGTGATTCTAATGAGACGTCCGACCTCCCAAGAACGGCTTAAAGGTCTGGCTCCAAAGAGTTTTTCTTTTTCTAAAAATCGCTATGACCCATGTGACCCATGTGACCCATGTGACCCATGTGACCGCGCTGGGGCAGGTGAAATATGTTTAACCACGCCGGTTTTTGTTTATCAGCCCGAAAAAGAGGAAGCCTTTTTAGTGCATTGACTGGCTCCCGAGCCTGTCAATCAAGCTCTGGAGCTCTGTGGAGGCTCCGCCCACCCCACGAGGGCAGGGCTTCCCGCCTTTTTGCCCTTTTAAGGAACAGGCTATGTGGGAGGAGCCTGGGCGGCCATTAAGGCTCACACACGACTCGGGACCTTTTCTATGAATGGGGCTGAATGGGTATGAATCTATCTCTAATTATTATATCGATGGACTAGATGCAGGTTGGTCATTGTTATACTCACTACTGCCACCTCAGGTCGTACGTGTAACTGCAGTCTCTATATTAAGCTTTTCGAGTGACTGCAGGATTTCAGAGGCCGTTGTGGTGAACAGGTCTGAGCTCGTTCTACACGTTAGGACATGGCTGGAACATGTAGGAGGAAAATACTTAGTTTTAACATTCTTAAACTCCGTATAGTCCCTTTAACTCTGCTGCACTAGCATGTGGCGCTCGCCTCAGCTAAACGCTCGCCTTCTGAAGCCTGAAACGGCTACGATGAGACTTTGGTCGTAGCTACGATTGTGTCTTAGTTTGATCCGGACGATGTTTCCATCCCCACGTCTGTCATGTGACATCTACAGATCGTATGAGACAAAACTAAATGAGTGAACCCCAGGCATCAGGGAGAACCCGTGTGGTGAGGGGTTTTACCTTAACCCCCCTGTAATGTTCATTTGTCAGGAACATCAATGGAGTACATGTTTAATTGTCCAAAAGATGTCTGAAACCAAATAAATCCTAACACGCAGTCTGAATATTTCATTACTAACTCCATTAGTAATTATCTGATCAATTATTATTGGATCTGGCATGACCAGCTCACAGGCTGATGTCACATGACTCACTGCTAGCGTAGCTGCTAGCGTAGCAAACTGACCGAGGTATTAGAGTTCCAAACAGGTGCCACTACAGATTTATCAGACAGATTGATGTTATTAAAATATATTGTGATGCCACTAAAACTGAGGGTGCAAACATTTCCAAGTGAGGTTGCAATGCACCCTTTTGCACCCCTGTAGATCCGGGCCTGGATCCTGGGGGGCCCCGTCTTATTATGGTTTCTGCAGACAGTTATGCCTGACACACATTTGGGGATGAAGACCACTGTATTTCACCATTTTTAACATGAATGTTTTATTCAAAATAATAATCATTAGAATCATAATTTAGCTCAAGACAGTCTTGGTCTTCCCCTCCTGGAACCTTCACCTTAACGTGGTGGAGGGTTACAAATATGTGAGATTAACCATTTTCATGTTATATGTTACACTAAATAAGGCAGAAGAAGTTTCATACTGAAAACATTTGTGTAACTATTTTTCCTGGATCTTCAAACCTCAACATGCCAGGAGGGTTAGAGGACCAGGCCAGTGTGTTTCCAGACTGAGATCTGTTCTTACCTGAGCTTAGACGAGTCGGTGCGCAACTGCCTGGTCTTTGTGTGAGCGCTCAGTCACGCAAAGCGACCAAAGATGTTGTTAGCATGTGGCCTCCCCCTGCACATTCCTATGGCTCCAAACGCACAAAGACCAGACAAGTGCGTTTCAACTGAGCTCAGGTAAGAACAGATCACAGGATGGAAACACACTGGCCTGTCCCTTTAAAACTTATATGTAACCCCCGCGATAAACGAGGGGACCGCCGTACCCCTGGTGGTTCCCAGACCCCCGGAAAGGAGGAGGATCTGGGTGGTCAGAATCAGAATCGGTCCAAAGCGAAACACGTGGCCATCGCAGCGGCTGATCCCGTCAACACTCAGTCACATCCAGGTCCCATTCAGACAAACGTCGCTAAAATGTCACAAAAAGGAAAGTAGGTCACGCTTCGAGCAACATCTGGAACGTGAGTATGTTCGCTTGTGTTCAGGGTCTGAACTTTACAAAACACTGAGGAGACCATGGCTTCAGGAACTCACACATGGACGAACAAAACAACGCACTGTCCAGGGAATCTGAGAAACAAATGAAGTCGTTTGGTCAATTCATGACTTTACTTTTTCTAAAACCGATACAAGTATGAGTACTTTGATTTAAATACTTGCCGATACTGATTCGAGTACGAAGCATTTTCTTCAACAGACTTTTTGAAGTGAATAGACGGTTTATGACTTTTTCACAGCAGATTGGTTAGTAATGATTTAATTTACTCATTTAGATTACATTTTAATTGCATCATAAAGAGAACAGCTCCTCATGCCTGTGCACTTTATTCATTTATCGATCTTTATTTAACAGTAGTATTGAGATGGAGACGTATTACTGCAGCTAAACGCTCTCTTTTCGCCTTCACTACGGCTCCATGTGGACTTTCTCGCCTACAGCAGTTTGATTTCCTGCATCTTTATTTTGGATTTTCTAAGTACGTTTTAGTCACTGGGTTTGTCCTTCAGATGAATTTAGCCCCTGTGCCTAAAACGGCGTAAGAATCGCCAGAACCGTTAGAGGCTAGTTAGCGGCTAGTTAGCGGCTAAGTAGCAACATTAGCCTGTATCTTGTAAACACTGCAGACTCCGCGCTGCAGCGCTAACAACACGTATTTTCAGCGCTTTTTCTGTTGCTCTTTTTTCCTCGATACCAGACGGGTATCGTTTAAAGGCCCAACTCGTTACCTAACGTCTGACCCTCAGCATCTGACCCTCAGCGTGTGACCCTCAGCGTGTGACCCTCAGCGTCTGACCCTCAGTGTGTGACCCTCAGCGTGTGACATTCAGTGTGTGACCCTCAGCGTGTGACCCTCAGCATCTGACCCTCAGCATCTGACCCTCAGCATCTGACCCTCAGCGTGTGACCCTCAGCGTGTGACCCTCAGCGTGTGACCCTCAGCATCTGACCCTCAGCGTCTGACCCTCAGCGTGTGACCCTCAGCGTGTGACATTCAGTGTGTGACCCTCAGCGTGTGACCCTCAGCATCTGACCCTCAGCGTGTGACCCTCAGCGTGTGACCCTCAACATCTGACCCTCAGCATCTGACCCTCAGCGTGTGACCCTCAGCGTGTGACCCTCAACATCTGACCCTCAGCATCTGACCCTCAGCGTGTGACCCTGTGCGTGTGACCTTCAGCGTGTGACCCTCAGCGTGTGACCCTAAGCGTGTGACCCTAAGCATCTGACCCTCAGCGTGTGACCCTCAGCGTGTGACCCTCAGCGTGTGACCCTCAGCGTGTGACCCTCAGCGTCTGACCGTCAGAGTCTGACCCTCAGCGTGTGAACCTCAGCGTGTGACCCTCAACATCTGACCGTCAGCATCTGACCCTCAGTGTGTGACCCTTAGCGTGTGACCTTCAGCGTGTGACCCTCAGCGTCTGACCCTCAGCATCTGACCCTCAGCATCTGACCCTCAGCGTGTGACCCTCAGCGTCTGACCCTCAGCGTATGACCCTCAGCGTGTGACCCTCAGCGTCTGACCCTCAGCGTATGACCCTCAGCATCTGACCCTCAGCATCTGACCCTCAGCATCTGACCCTCAGAGTCTGACCCTCAGCGTGTGACCCTCAGCATCTGACCCTCAGCATCTGACCCTCAGCATCTGACCCTCAGCGTCTGACCCTCAGCATCTGACCCTCAGAGTCTGACCCTCAGCGTGTGACCCTCAGCGTCTGACCCTCAGCATCTGACCCTCAGAATCTGACCCTCAGCATCTGACCCTCAGTGTGTGACCCTCAGCATCTGACCCTCAGCATCTGACCCTCAGCGTGTGACCCTCAGCGTGTGACTCTCAGCGTGTGACCCTCAGCGTCTGACCCTCAGCATCTGACCCTCAGCATCTGACCCTCAGCGTGTGACCCTCAGCGTCTGACCATCAGCATCTGACCCTCAGCGTGTGACTCTCAGCGTGTGACCCTCAGCGTCTGACCCTCAGCATCTGACCCTCAGCATGTGACCCTCAGCGTGTGACCCTTAGCGTGTGACCTTCAGCGTGTGACCCTCAGCGTGTGACCCTCAGCGTGTGACCCTCAGCATCTGACCCTCAGAGTCTGACCGTCAGAGTCTGACCCTCAGCATCTGACCCTCGGCGTGTGACCCTCAACATCTGACCGTCAGCATCTGACCCTCAGCGTGTGACCCTCAGCGTGTGACCCTCAGCGTGTGACCCTCAGCATCTGACCCTCAGAGTCTGACCCTCAGCATCTGACCCTCAGCGTGTGACCCTCAGCGTGTGACATTCAGCGTGTGACCCTCAGCATCTGACCCTCAGCATCTGACCCTCAGAGTCTGACCCTCAGCGTGTGACCCTCAGCGTCTGACCCTCAGCATCTGACCCTCAGCGTGTGACCCTCAGCGTGTGACCCTCAGCGTGTGACCCTCAGCATCTGACCCTCAGCGTGTGACCCTCAGCGTGTGACCCTCAGCGTGTGACCCTCAGCGTGTGACCCTCAATGTGTGACCCTCAGCGTGTGACCCTCAGTGTCTGGCCCTCAGCGTCTGACCCTCAGCGTCTGACCCTCAGCATCTGACCCTCAGGTTGTGACCCTCAGCATCTGACCCTCAGCATCTGACCCTCATCGTGTGACCCTCAGCATCTGACCCTCAGGGTCTGACCCTCAGCGTGTTACCCTCGGCGTGTGACCCTCAGCGTGTGACCCTCAGTGTGTGACCCTCAGCATCTGACCCTCAGGGTCTGACCCTCAGCGTGTGACCCTCAGCGTGTGACCCTCAGTGTGTGACCCTCAGCGTCTGACCCTCAGCGTCTGACCCTCAGCGTGTGACCCTCAGCGTGTGACCCTCAGCGCGTGACCCTCAGTGTCTGACCCTCAGCATCTGACCCTCAGCATCTGACCCTCAGCGTGTGACCCTCAGTGTCTGACCCTCAGCGTGTGACCCTCAGCGTGTGACCCTCAGCATCTGACCCTCAGTGTGTGACCCTCAGTTTGTGACCCTCAGCGTGTGACCCTCAGCGTCTGACCCTCAGCGTCTGACCCTTCAGCGTGTGACCCTCAGCGTCTGACCCTTCAGCGTGTGACCCTCAGCGTGTGACCCTCAGCGTGTGACCCTCAGCATCTGACCCTCAGCGTGTGACCCTCAGCATGTGACTCTCAGGTTGTGACCCTCAGCGTGTGACCCTCAGCATCTGACCCTCAGCGTCTGACCCTCAGCGTCTGACCCTCAGCGTGTGACCCTCAGCATCTGACCCTCAGCGCGTGACCCTCAGCATCTGACCCTCATCGTGTGACCCTCAGCATCTGACCCTCATCATGTGACCCTCATCGTGTGACCCTCAGCGTCTGACCCTCAGCGTGTGACCCTCAGCGTGTGACCCTCAGCGTGTGACCCTCAGTGTGTGACCCTCAGTGTCTGACCCTCAGCATCTGACCCTCAGCGTCTGACCCTCAGCGTCTGACCCTCAGTGTCTGACCCTCAGCGTGTGACCCTCAGCGTCTGACCCTCAGCGTGTGACCCTCAATGTGTGACCCTCAATGTGTGACCCTCAGCGTGTGACCCTCAGTGTCTGACCCTCAGCGTCTGACCCTCAGCGTGTGACCCTCAGCGTCTGACCCTCAGCGTGTGACCCTCAGCGTGTGACCCTCAGCGTCTGACCCTCAGCGTGTGACCCTCAGCATTTCATACTCAGCATCTGACCCTCAGCGTCTGACCCTCAGCGTGTGACCCTCAGCATATGACCCTCAGTGTCTGACCCTCAGCATGTGACCCTCAGTGTCTGACCCTCAGCATGTGACCCTCAGCGTGTGACCCTCAGTGTCTGACCCTCAGCGTGTGACCCTCAGCATCTGACCCTCAGTGTGTGACCCTCAGTTTGTGACCCTCAGCGTCTGACCCTCAGCGTCTGACCCTTCAGCGTGTGACCCTCAGCGTGTGACCCTCAGCGTGTGACCCTCAGCATCTGACCCTCAGCATGTGACCCTCAGCGTGTGACCCTCAGCATCTGACCCTCAACGTCTGACCCTCAGCATCTGACCCTCAGCGTCTGACCCTCAGCGTGTGACCCTCAGCATCTGACCCTCAGCGCGTGACCCTCAGCGTGTGACCCTCAGTGCGTGACCCTCAGTGTCTGACCCTCAGCGTGTGACCCTCAGCGTGTGACCCTCAGCGTGTGACCCTCAGTGTCTGACCCTCAGCGTCTGACCCTCAGCGTCTGACCCTCAGCGTGTGACCCTCAGCGTCTGACCCTCAGTGTCTGACCCTCAGCGTGTGACCCTCAGCGTGTGACCCTCAGCGTGTGACCCTCAATGTGTGACCCTCAATGTGTGACCCTCAGCGTGTGACCCTCAGTGTCTGACCCTCAGCGTCTGACCCTCAGCATGTGACCCTCAGCGTCTGACCCTCAGCGTGTGACCCTCAGCATGTGACCCTCAGCATGTGACCCTCAGCATGTGACCCTCAGCATGTGACCCTCAGCGTCTGACCCTCAGCGTGTGACCCTCAGCATCTGACCCTCAGCGTGTGACCCTCAGTGTGTGACCCTCAGCGTCTGACCCTCAGCGTGTGACCCTCAGCATTTGACCCTCAGCGTGTGACCCTCAGCGTGTGACCCTCAGCGTGTGACCCTCAGCATGTGACCCTCAGCGTCTGACCCTCAGCGTCTGACCCTCAGCGTGTGACCCTCAGCGTCTGACCCTCAGCATGTGACCCTCAGCATTTGACCCTCAGCGTGTGACCCTCAGCGTGTGACCCTCAGCATGTGACCCTCAGCGTCTGACCCTCAGCGTGTGACCCTCAGCGTGTGACCCTCAGCGTCTGACCCTCAGCGTGTGACCCTCAGCGTGTGACCCTCAGCGTGTGACCCTCAGTGTCTGACCCTCAGCATGTGACCCTCAGTGTCTGACCCTCAGCATGTGACCCTCAGCGTGTGACCCTCAGCGTGTGACCCTCAGTGTCTGACCCTCAGCGTGTGACCCTCAGCATCTGACCCTCAGTGTGTGACCCTCAGTTTGTGACCCTCAGCGTGTGACCCTCAGCGTCTGACCCTCAGCGTCTGACCCTTCAGCGTGTGACCCTCAGCGTGTGACCCTCAGCGTGTGACCCTCAGCATCTGACCCTCAGCGTGTGACCCTCAGCATGTGACTCTCAGGTTGTGACCCTCAGTGTCTGACCCTCAGCGTGTGACCCTCAGTGTCTGACCCTCAGCGTGTGACCCTCAGCATCTGACCCTCAGCATCTGACCCTCAGCGTGTGACCCTCAGCGTCTGACCCTTCAGCGTGTGACCCTCAGCGTGTGACTCTCAGCGTGTGACCCTCAGCGTGTGACCCTCAGCATCTGACCCTCAACGTCTGACCCTCAGCATCTGACCCTCAGCGTCTGACCCTCAGCGTGTGACCCTCAGCATCTGACCCTCAGCGCGTGACCCTCAGCGTGTGACCCTCAGCGCGTGACCCTCAGCGTGTGACCCTCAGCGTGTGACCCTCAGTGTCTGACCCTCAGCGTGTGACCCTCAGCATGTGACCCTCAGCATGTGACCCTCAGCGTCTGACCCTCAGCGTGTGACCCTCAGCATCTGACCCTAAGCGTGTGACCCTCAGTGTGTGACCCTCAGCGTCTGACCCTCAGCGTGTGACCCTCAGCATTTGACCCTCAGCGTGTGACCCTCAGCGTGTGACCCTCAGCATCTGACCCTCAGCATGTGACCCTCAGCGTGTGACCCTCAGCGTCTGACCCTCAGCATCTGACCCTCAGCATGTGACCCTCAGCGTGTGACCCTCAGCGTCTGACCCTCAGCATCTGACCCTCAGCGTGTGACCCTCAGCGTCTGACCCTCAGCGTGTGACCCTCAGCATCTGACCCTAAGCGTGTGACCCTCAGTGTGTGACCCTCAGCGTCTGACCCTCAGCGTGTGACCCTCAGCATTTGACCCTCAGCGTGTGACCCTCAGCGTGTGACCCTCAGCATCTGACCCTCAGCATGTGACCCTCAGCATGTGACCCTCAGCGTCTGACCCTCAGCGTGTGACCCTCAGCATCTGACCCTAAGCGTGTGACCCTCAGTGTGTGACCCTCAGCGTCTGACCCTCAGCGTGTGACCCTCAGCATTTGACCCTCAGCGTGTGACCCTCAGCGTGTGACCCTCAGCATCTGACCCTCAGCATGTGACCCTCAGCGTGTGACCCTCAGCGTCTGACCCTCAGCATCTGACCCTCAGCATGTGACCCTCAGCGTGTGACCCTCAGCGTCTGACCCTCAGCATCTGACCCTCAGCGTGTGACCCTCAGTGTCTGACCCTCAGCGTGTGACCCTCAGCGTCTGACCCTCAGCATCTGACCCTCAGCGTGTGACCCTCAGTGTCTGACCCTCAGCGTGTGACCCTCAGCGTCTGACCCTCAGCGTCTGCACTTTAAGCATCTGTTTCTTCCTTTAAAACTGAATGTTTGCACTTTTTAACACATGACCCATATTCACTGAACTTGGGCCAGTGATACAGTGAGTGCTGATGAACCCTGGAATATTGCGAAACAAGAGGATCCTGACTGAGATACGAGACTTCATTGTAATAAACCAATCACAGACAATAAGTCAATGGCATAGGGACGACTCAAGAACCTTCAGTACATTTGGATGTTCTTGTTGTTCTCGGCACCGACAGAAAAACAATAGAACCTGAACGTCCCTACATGTTCCCACAGCGGGGTTCATAATGCTAACAAGAGCTGCTGGGAGCGTAGAAATAAAAAGGAGAAGCAGCGTTCGATCCTGACGTACGCAGACAGTTTTCAGTCCGTTAGCATTAGCCTCAAACCACGCAAAGTATCAACGATCCAGATGTTTCCAGCTGTTGTCAACCATCGACCACGTGACCACAACGCAGGAGGCCAAGGCAAAAACTGGAAGAAAGAAGCCGCTTGAGACGAACTATGAAGGTGAGCTACGTGCTAATGTTCGGCTAACACCAGCTAAAGTCGTGCTAACAGCGGCTAAACGCTAACATCGGCTAAATCACCAACATCAACTGCAGCATTATGTTAAATCTTAAAATCAGAAGCCAGCAGCCAGAATCAATTTACTTCATATTCTATTCTATACCGGTACTTTAGCGATACTAAAGTAAAGGTTTACGATAGACGTGCCTGAACGATACTTTGTTCGATACCTTTCCAAAAATATTTCACATCTAGAACCAGAAAACAGAACAACAATGTTAATGTTCAACAGCCCATAAATACATAAATAATGGTGAATGCTAACATGATGCTTCATTTTAGCACCGTGCTAATGCTAACGGCTAGCTAGCTACGACTGCCGTTTTTTCCACTTCTGCTGAACAATCTGCTGTGAGAAAATATCCATATGACACTTGACTTTGTTTGTGTGATAAATACGTTTATATTCCACCAGAAAATGGCTAAAAAGAGTGAAAAAATTGTGTTTCCCAAAAGATATATTCTATTCTCCATTCTAATGTAAACCACTGCTTAAACCAATGAAAATATTACAGTAGTTGGGAAAATATCATAGAGAACAAAAAACGTAACCTCCACACATAATTAAATCCATTAATAATTGTTGTTTAATAAAAATAAAAAACATGGTGATTTGATTGTAATCTGGTGCCATTTTAGACGGTAAAGCTGGATAAAGTTATATTTTATGTAATCCATGATTTGGGGATTAAATTATATTTATCTATGTTTCCCCAATACTCTGCCTGAATTGACCACTCTGCTTTATTTACACTTTAGCGCGAGGCTAGCTTAGCCGGGAGTTAGCATCATTTGATTCAGACGTATCAGCGCCTTTACGGGAACCACAGAGTGAGTCGTTCATACGAGTCCCTCACACTGAGCAATAACTCTCGTTTTGTACAGAAATATTCAACCTCATTTACCATCAGTAACGTTCGAGGCGGTGAACGTGTAGATGTTTATTAAACGCGGGCGAGAAGAGGCTGATCCAGAACCACTGCTCGTGCAGGAAGGAGGACGTTAGGGGGGGTCATTAGTTGTAAACAATAAGCCTTTGGTTTCTGTGCTCAGACATAACATTACTGTGCCGTTCATTGTGACGCAGTCCAGGGACCGCAGTTTTGGAAGCAGTGGGCGGGCGAGTTAGTGAACGAGTTAATGGCGGCGGGGAATCACGAGTCGGTAAAGTGAATCTCCAGTTTTGAACGAGCCGCACATCACTAGTCTGTATCTCTTATTTGAGTAATGAATTTCAAGAAACGTAAACTTAAAGGTGCCGTATGCATCTTTATATGTGGTTAAAACGAAGGTTGATATTTGTGCGACCCTTTAATTGTGAACATTGCGGTCTCAGCTGGAGGCAGGAAGTTATGGTGCGTTCCACTTGATCTCGGAAGTCGGAATTTCCGAGCTCGGACTTGGACATTTCGACTGGAACCGACTCCGACTCGGAAACTCGGGGCCTCTCACCTGAGAAGGAGCGTTTAAAGATGGCTGCGCAGGTAACGCTTCATTAAACCACGTTATCTGAAACATGTTTCCCAAATAAACTTGTTAGACGTCAACACGAATAAATATTACATATTACATTACTATTTCCATTGTAGCTGTTGTCATAGTAACGATAAACAAATGTCTAACTGTTTTTGGAAATATCGGATAAACCTTATAAACCTCAAATGTCATTTCTCAGTTGTAGTTTTACACTTAAAATCGCTAGTTTTAGTTGAAACTTATTTCTCTCGATCACTTCCTGCCTCCAGATGATGTCACTGATGACATCACTGATGATGTCACTGATGATGTCAGCAGTTAAAGGGTGACCAGTGATGCGCAGGTTGATCGGAAATGAGCCGGTGCCGTGGTTACGAGTCATACCAAAACATTTGCAATATCGCGGGTTGCAGTCGGGTCGTTTGAAATAAAGACGCCAATAGGCGGCGTTCACGTGACATCACAACCTTCTAAAGAGCCTATAGTTTAAAACTGAGGCGGAGCAACTGAAATTGACATGGCTGTAACCATAGTAACGCTCAAAATGCAGATTTCTAGTCTTAAATCGTTGCTAATTTCTCTGTAATTCCTGAGGTCAATTCACATGAAACAAAAGCTGTCACAAAGTTCAAAGTCATATCTTCCAGCAGATATGAACATAGGTCTAATTATTTCTTCACAAAGGCGTCCAAAAGTGGAGACAATATTCAAAAACATGTGCTTGATGTTTCCCAGTAGAAAGGACTTTCAGCCATCGTCAGGTTTGTGAATCCGATCACATGACGATCAGAGAAAACATTTGGACATTTTCTTTTTGAAAATTTCTTTCAAAAACTGTTTCTCTCCCATAGAGTTGTATCGACACCTGCTTTGACTGAAATGGAATTCTATAACGTGAACGCGACCTATTAAACCTTTTAAAGGTTTCATTCATTTAAAATGAGACCAATTAAATGTCCAGTGTAGAGTAAACGGAGGATAGTAATGGCTGGCCAGGCGACAGATTTGGGACAAATGTAACTTATTTCTCCTTTACCTAAACTGTGCTGCGTCTGCAGGGCTGTTTGGTCCTGGGACATTTTAGAGGGAACAGCTTCACGGTTAAAGAGTCTGCAGGAGGGAAAGTCTGATTCATTTAGACAGATCTAATATAAATAACCCTAATCCTAGCCCTTGCTTTAGCCATATCCCTGTCCCTAACCTGCTTTGTGTCGTGAGGTCTCAGGACCCCCTGACCTCCACATACCTGTGTCCTCTAACTCTGGACGTGTCCCGAGTCTGTGAGGATCCTGAGCTCTGATGTTCACAGCAGGAGCCTCAGTCACACCTCAGCCTTGTGCCTCAGTGTGTTCGTCCTCCACAGGAAGAGCAGCCTATTTATAGACATCACCACCAGCTCCTCGACTCATGGAGCTCTCAAAGACGACTCCACGCAGCAAACATGGAGATGAACCTTCACACAGTCAGGAGGACTCATCACATACCAGGAAAACAAGCTTCATCTACAGACGCTGCAGGGGAACATACATACATTTAGAGATATCAATCTGAAACTTTTGTTGAACATTATAAATATAAATAGATCGACTAAAGTGCAGATGTTGTTAATGTTGTTATCTCTCACCAAAGCTCAGGCGTCACATAGTTCCTTAGATACTCAGTCCCCGCCCACAGTGAACGTGGCTCGTTTAAATGTCCGCTCTCTGCCCAATAAGTCTCTTATTGTAAATTAGATTTCAACCAGAAATGGAAAAAGGAGGTGGCACTGCCTCTGTAAGCAGAAATACTCTCGCCACCAAACCTATTTTATTTGACCAATACACGTGTTTCGAGCACCACGCAGTTACCTTTAGTAACCCCCCGATTCTATGTGTCACTATCTATAGACCGCCCAAAAGATGTCCCCCCTGAACTTTGTGATACCTTTCGGTATGAAAAGCGCTAAAAAAATTAAGTTAAAAATGAAGTTTGATTTGATTTGAATGAATAAGTGTGAGAAAGACTATTCACCCCCCTCCCCTCAGGCAGGAGGCCACTTGAACAGTTGTTCTCCTCCGCCATCATGATCAAAAACAATACCTCTGTATCAGACTCATGGACATAATAACACGGCTCTATGTCACTTAGATCCGCTGCTCTCACTTAACACACCTGCACATCTGTGAACACACTGTTGTTCTATGGCAAAATGGGGTTGTCTTATCATATTACTTTTTATTTGTATTTATTTATTGTAATCTTCTCAATGCATGCCTTATAGTTTTACAGATTTTACAGCTTATTTTTATCTAATTCTTTGTTGCACGTCTGCACCGAGAACAGTTCCTAGTTTGTGAACCGGATTCCAAACAAATGGCAATAAATACTATTCTGATTCTGATTCTGATTCTGATAAATCTCCGACCCAAAGCTTGACATTAAGACTAAGATGAGTTTGGTCTCGTATTGGTCAGGTCCGTGAAGGGCTTTTTCCTGCTGAACCGCTCCAGGCCTCACACGACTCTTTGGGCAGCATTATCCAGGATCACTGTTTTGTCTTCTGGCTGCTCCCTCTTTGTGAAGGGTGGCCAGAGCGAACCTTGAGTTGGCTGATTGTCAGACGCCCTTCTGTCTCTGAAGGGTCTGAAGGACATGGGTGTCTCTGTGAAGGTGAACACTGTGTGAACCTGGCACTGGGTCTGAGCCTGGTCAGTCAGACTTTCCCTTCGCCCGTCCAGCTCCACTCCGGCTTTTGGTTCTGTTCAAACGCAGGGACTTTGCAGACAGCCAATTTTATATCGATCCAATCACAGGAACCAAATTAACCACTAAAATCCTAACAATAATGTACCTGCTTCATTTTCCTTTTGCTTCCATCTCTCCATTCCAAACGTACATTGAGTTGTGTTGAATTTAAAATCAGTGGCTCAGGACTCCTTGTTCCTCGGGTCAAACACAAACAGTGCATTTTGTAAACAAGGAAGTTCATAGTTTTACGAAGAATCCGCCGAAGAGTCGAGACAAATGTCGTCATTTTTGCCACAAAAACTTGGGATTGGATTTTCATCGTAGGAGAAACGTTTCAGTAAATGTACGTTTGGAACGGGACAACGATACTCCTAATAGACGACAACAACAGGAACGTTCTCTGAGCATCAACATCTTCTGTGAGCGATAGAAGCGGATGTTCAACACACGAGCTCATGTCACGGTCCCACAAACTCAAACACTCGCTGTTTGCTCTTCGTCTCGGATCATTTAAGTCGTCATTACCTCAAACTACCCGAGAGGGGAGGGGCACTACGGCGAGAGGGGAGGGGCACACACAGTCACACTACGGCGAGAGGGGAGGGACACTACGGCGAGAGGGGAGGGGCACACACAGTCACACTACGGCGAGAGGGGAGGGGCACTACGGCGAGAGGGGAGGGGCACTACGGCGAGGGGCACTACGGCGAGAGGGGAGGGGCACTACGGCGAGGGGCACTACGGCGAGAGGGGAGGGGCACACACAGTCACACTACGGCGAAAGGGGAGGGACACTACGGCGAGAGGGGAGGGGCACTACGGCGAGAGGGGAGGGACAGTTTGTCATGGAAATCCTTCTGTGAAGACTCGACGCATATTTAGCAGACACGAGTCAAAATCATGACCTTATGGATGTTTTCACACAGCAGATTCTCCTCTAGAAGAACTAAAACAGCGCTGGAAGCTAGCTGTTAGCATGTAGCATGAAGCTAACATTATAGAATACAGTTGAGTTTGTCCAGTAGAAATGTTTTGATAAAGTGTGGCCTGAGTCTGTTACGACATAACGGCCGAGCTACTTCCGGGTCCACAGACGAACTCCAGAACAAAAGCAGTTGTACCTGAACGTCCTCCTGAAATCACAACAAATACAGGTTTAAAGGACCAGGCCAGTGTTTTTAAATACCGAGATCTGTTCTTACCTGAGCTCAGAGGAGTTGATGCGTACCTGTCTGGTCTTTACGCGTGTGCTCAGTCACGCACAAAGACCAAACATGTTGTTAGCATTTAGCCTCCTCTCCTCTATGGGGCCAAACGGGCTGAAGTTAGAAGCGACCGAGCTCTTCCACGTTATTTAAATACAGTTACGTGAAGTTACACGATCCACGTCTAGTCTAGACACTAAATTAAACATGTGGATTTTCTAAGCGGATAAAAAGAGGTTGAATATTGTTGTCTGTGTAAGCTCTCAATCGTACAGGAGTTGTCCATCTTCAAAAAAGGTACTTGAGTCATCGTCTGTGCGCTGTAGTTAAAGTCTCGAACGTTTCGCCTCTCATCCAAAAGGCTTCGTCGGTGCAGTCCAGATACAGACCACGATATTAGTAAGTACTATATTGTTGTTACGCTTTGTAACACCACCTCAGGAGCACTTTGACACCCGTGCGCTGCTCAGATAAGATACGACTGCGCGGGCGTCGAAGCGCTCCTATGGTGTTATTACGCTTCACAATATAGTCCCCCTTTTTATCCACTTAGAAAATCCATTTAGTGTAACTAGACTTAACTGGATCGTGTAACTCCTCACGTAACTGTATTTAAATAACGAGGAAGAGCTCGGTCGCTTCTAACTTCACCCCCGTTTGGCCCCATAGAGGAGAGGCTAATGCTAACAACATGTTTGGTCTTTTAACGCATCAACTCGTCTAAGCTCAGGTCTCAGGATGGAAAAACACTGGCCTGTTCCTTTAAATATTTTGATAGTCAAACTGAATAATAATTGTCTGTCTCCAGTCAAAATTATTATTTATCTTTATATTTAAAAATTGTGTATGAAAAAAAAAAGATTTGATCATTACTACTGTATTTCCGTGCAATCAGATTGTACAAAGCTCTGAGGCTGAATCCCAATAACCAATCCAGACTCATTTATGCTGTATTTACAACCATGGACCACATTCAGGTAAAAGCCTCGTTAGAACTCATTTAATTCACAGACCTTTGGAAATGTTACTTTAGATATTAATGAGCGAATAAAAGTGTCCCCTGAGCTAAATCACACACGTTTCTTCTTTCCCGAGAGCCCCCACAGCTGCAGCACAGCGGAGGCGTCACAGGAGGCGCTACAGGAAACCAAAAAAGGGCGAGGAGGTATCCGGGCAGGCCACACAACGTTCCGTCCTACCATTGTTCCGACTAACGTCCGTTCACTGGAGAAAAGGCCGATTACATTCGTCTGCTCAGCTCAGACGGTGGGAGACTGTTGTGGAGCGGAGGGAGCTGCGCAGGAGGAAGAGGGCGGAGGAGCTGACCAGTGCAGGACACCACGCTCTGAAACAGGGACAAACCCTTTCGGAGAAGGCAGTACTCCGGTGCTCAGGACTACAATTACTACGGGTTTAACTTCCTGAAAATGACCCTCCCCAGTTAGACGTCCCGGTGATGATGGAGCGTTTGTGATGTAGGGGGACCAGACTTCTGACTAAAAAACTGGGACACTATTTGGGATTTCGTTGCATGGTCGACCAGGGAGCCATTTAGTGACTGTTTTTCTCACACTAAATGTATATCTGATTGTTCATGTCTAACCTGATAGACTTGATATTGTTTTTCCGTGGTTTCTACTCGGGGATTGACACATTGGCCCAAAGGCATGAGCTTCGTTACTTTGTGGGTCATATTGGCCAAAAACTGGGACACTCGGGGCAGATCCTGTGTAAAACTGGGACAAATGAATGGTTTTGGAGGAATGTGTGGGGACACGGGACTCAAAGCTCTCACATACGCAACGTCCACACACGAAGGTCTTTTAGAAAGAAGTTAAAATCTTGGTTACTTGAGAATCAAACTTGTGCTCAATGTTAATGTATTTTATTTTTGCTGCCGTTGTAATTCTGTGTGTGTGTGTGTGTGTGTGTGTGTGTGTGTGTGTGTGTGTGTGTGTGTGTGTGTGTGTGTGTGTGTGTGTGTGTGTGTGTAGTCGTCTATGGTGTAGTGTTTGTGCCGAATTTTAACATAGGTTTTGTGTGAGATCATACTAATGAATTGTTTTATCATTTTTAGGTTGTTATTGTTATATTGTTGCTACAGTTGAACATTAGCTTTGGAGCTAACACTGGCACATTTACAGTGATGTTAATGAATGTGCATTGTCCCTGTTTAAATAAACTAATCAAATTAAATAAAAATAAATAAAGCTGGGACTGTCCCGGGTAAACTGGGACTGTCCCGGGTAAACTGGGACATCTGGTCCCCCTAATGTCATAAGCTGGTCCCACATTCACATACACGGGTGAACCGCCTTGCTCATGGGCGCCAGTGTTAATTTCGTCGACTCAAATATTTAGTCTTAGTTTTAGTCAAAGTGATTTTTCTGACTAAAATTGGACTAAAACTAAATTAAAAGTTTTTCATGCGACTAAAACTGTGACTAAAATGTCCAGATATGTTAGTCGACTAAAATGAAACTAAATAAAAATGTAAAGGAGAGACTAAAATCATCCAAACTTCTATTGACCGTCTGAAAGAGCCTCATATCATGTAAATCCACTGAGCTTTGTCCATGAGGAGCAGCTCCATGAAGCAGGACCTCCATTAAATATGATTATAATGAATATTATTAATACAAAGTCGACTAAATTTGTCTTAAATTTAGTCGACTAAATCTCGATTAAAATTGAAGATATTTTTCGTCAAAAGACTAAAACTAAATTAAAATATGTCAAAATTAACACTCATGGGCGCAGCTGCAGCCGGTAAACCTCCCCGGCCTCACACGCGGACTCCTCCCTCCCGGGCGGCCGGTGAGGTCGACGGCGAGGCGCGCGGCGAGAGTGCGCCGTGGGCGGCGGCCGCGCACGCCTCCCACGGCGCGGCCGCCTCCCACGGCGCGGCGCTCTGACCGGGCTCACCGCGGCCGCCTGCTCCTCCAGCCTGTTGAGTCACTTCCATAATACACACGTGTTACGTAAGGCCCGGCAGCGCGGCACTACAGCAGCCCCCCCCCCCCCCCCCCCTCTCGCTCTGCGCCGCACGTGAGCACCGGGGACCGTCACGCGCAGCACGCTCTCCTCAAACAGATACGGCACAAACGGATTACGTAACGCAGTCAAGTTACTTTACTTACTTTACTGAGCGTTCACAATCTTTCCGTTTCCCTGAACTCGATCACATGACGGTCACCATGGAAACTCTCTGTTATGGATTCACTCATAGAAATAAAAAAGAGTTCGAGTCTAACGTTTGGAGACAGGTAGCATGTCTAGCAAGCGTCCGTTAGCGTTAGCATGCTCAATGTATTCTTCCCTATAGCCGTTAGCGTTAGCATGCTCAATGTATTCTTCCCAATGGCCGCTGACTGCTCTGCTTTGTGACTACGACACTGGAGGCCGCCATTGCTCCACCTTTGCTGTAGTTCCTCCATATGGCCACTACTCCCCCATTGGAATGCATTGGACTTTAGACACGTTAAAAACAACTTTAATGCCGGTGCCTAATGGTTTAGAAGTGGCTAGAGCGAGATGTTCCTCCTGTGATTACGCCGGGTTAAAACAATCTGGGGCACCGGGCTGGTTATCGTAGTATAAAGTTTAGAAATCTTGCATAATTAATGAGGGCCTGACTTTGATTGACAGGCCGTTTACGTCGCTGCCTGGCCATGGGCGCGATTACAACAGAAACACACGCCCATTACACGCCCCGCAAGGGCCAAGCAGGGCCGGGTCTACAGTCAAGACCCCGCCCTTATGCCCTTTTTAGGAACATGAGAGGAGGAGCCATGATTTCCCCCTCGGACGTGGTCATTGTGGTAAACGGGGAGGAGTGAGGAGGAGGAGTCTATTCTTTATACAGTCTATGGTTCTTCCCTATAGCCGTTAGCATTTAGCCATCACCACATCGAAGCCTAATTAGAAATCATGAGTGAATGTACAGACGTTTGGAGATTTTACTCCCCCAGTTTGGCTTTACCCAAATCTAAAAGCATCAAAATAGCAACAAAAACGAGAAGAAAACGCAACAAAGAAAAGTGTCAAAATCTCAACAAAAACCCGGCGATAACGTGACAAACCAGTTACGATCACTTTAGTAGGTCTTAGCTTTCAAATGAGGCGTTGCACTGTTGCTCTCCGGTCCAGACACTTTTAGATTTGGGTAAAGCCGACCTCGGTTAAGGCGGAGGTTAAGAGGTTAAGATACAAATTAGTGTCTTTAAGTGTCCTCTGAGCTAAATGCTAACGGCTACGTTTGACCGGACTCAAACCTGGGGCCGAGCGGGGAATTGTCCGTGCGCCTTTAAAGATGCGCGAGTGGCTCTAAACCAGTGTCGTCACGAGACCGAAACTTCAAACTCAAATTCGATACTGAAACTAAAAACATGTACAATAGGCCCAGGGACTGCAGGTGGAAATTAGCACAAGTGCTATAACCTGGTACAATGCATCTCTCCTTTCTGAGGCTAATGTAGATTGTACACTGTCCCTGTTCAAATAAATAAATAAATAAATAAATAAATTATACTGAAAAAAAAACTCGATACCGATTTCGGCATCACAGCAAAAAATCAAGACCCTCTTTTAAAAATATATTTATGTCTTTTTCCATCTGCACTGTTTCATCTACACTCAGCCTAAATAAACAAACCTCTGGGCCCCGGACTGTGGACAGACCGGGGCCTTTGCTCCAGAACATGAAGCGTTTTTTAGACGGTTAAATAACAACATGTTTGGAAAGCACGAGACCGACATGATCCTAAATCAGAATCGTCTCCATGAAGGCAGGACTGTTGCTTTTGCACATGCAGTTATTATACAGCGCTATGACGGGATCTATTTATATACGTGACAGTAACACAAGCTCTGGATGAAGCACCAGGGTCACATGGTTTTTATTTTGTGACATTAGTTACAAAGATGAAAGTGGAAAGAGTCGGTAAAAACTTCTCACATTTGTCCTGGTTTTTGGCGTTCAAAGCTCAATAAATCAAACGACCTTCCAGATGTGGCCGAGTCCACGTGTGGAGCTCCTAAGGTGCAGATGTTGTTAAGGTTTAGTCCCTGTGTATGTTCCTCCCGCCTTTAGCCGCTGCCTCTCCCACAAAGGAAATGACCATATTTGGATTACAGTGTTATTTATTATTAAAAAGAGCCGTTCACAAGACCGGCTCTTTTTAATATAAAGAGTTCATAACACTCAGCCAGATAACTCACATTATCTAAGACATGATCGATAAACGTTATTGATTTAAATCTAATCTAAAATCACAAACATCTACATTTTTCATGAATAAACAAACTGAAAAGTGTTTTTTGTATCTACACCCCCCTGAGTTAATACAGCCGCAGGTCTGTTAGGGTTTGTTTCTTCATTCTTCTTTGTGAAACAGCTCCAGCTCAGTGAGATTAGATGGAGAGCACTTGTGTTCAGATCTTTCCACAGGTTCTCCGTTGGGTTTAGGTCTGGACTTTGACTGGACTTGTTTTCAACCATTCCATTGCTTTATGTTTGGGGTCGTTGTTTTCGCCTCCGCCCCCGTTTCAACTCTTTTACTCCAACATGTTCTCGTCCAAGATTGTCCTGTGTCTGTATTGAACCATCCCCCCTGTCCCTGCTGAAGAAAAGCCCCCCCTCCACCCGTCTGCCGTGTCCTCCATGTGGGTTCAGGCAAACAGAAAACGGGACTTCTCATGGTTTTCTTTCAAAGATGCCATAAAGGCCAGATGTGTGCAGCTGTGGACAGTTTCCCCCACCGGAGCTGTAGCTCTCTGCAGTTCCTCCAGGGTCTTCAGAGGCTTCTCAGTAACAGCTGTGGTCAGTGCGGTCCATGTTCGGTCAGTAAGTTTAGGAGGACGGCCGGGTCTTGGTAGGTTTGCGGTGATGTCATGCTCTTTCACTGTACTTTGACAGATGTTCAACGCTTTGGGAATCTGTTTATAACCTAACCCGGCTTTATGCTTCTCAATACCTTCATCCTGGACCTGTCTGGTGTGTTCTTGGACCTCATGATGCTGTTGCTCCACAATAGTCTCTGAACAGACCTCTGAGGCCCTCACAGAGCAGCTGTGTTTGGACTGACATTAGAAACACACATGCAGGCTCTACTTAGTCATCGGGTCATGTGATCGTTCATCAGGAAACTTCTCAAGGCAATTGTGGAGGGCGGAAGCTTTTGCAAACCCCACTTTTCAGATTGAACAAAAAGTCCAAAATCATGAATACGTTTCCCTTCACGATTGTGTCACTTAGTGTGTGTCTTAGATTATTTAGATGATTGTAATTTCAGTTGATTTAAATATAAAAAAGTGCCTTTAATTGACCATGTCTTAGATATCGTGAGTTTTCTGGCATTGACATTCGATATTAAAAAGAGCCGGTCTCCCAGTAAAGAGCCGTGAATCCCGTCCCACTCAAATAGCCGTGTTTAAAACGCTCTGATGACGATGAAAGTCGGGACGTTTGTTTTTGACCCGAGTTCTCGCGATAGAGTCCGATTCTCACTCACTCATTTCTCGTTGATGGGGCATGGTCGGCACGGCAACCGTTTAAAGATGTTACCTGGACGTATGTCCCTTCCTGTCAGTGTCCGATAAGGAAGTGCAACAATAAACATCACAAAAAAGTGAATCAAACAAAAACAGGGTCAACAGCAAAGAGAAGACCTTCAAACGTCATAAACAATGGCCACGGCGCAGGAACACCTCGTGACATCATCAGGTGGAAGCGAGTCTTTGCAAACCAATGCAGTCAAATGTATGAATGAACCGAACCGAGGACGCCGCCGCTACAGGGCGGGGCCTGTAGCTTTACTCAAACATGTGTCGTCGAATCAGAAAAATGAACAATAATGAGCGGAAGATCTGGCAGCTCAGGTCGGCCCAGCGGCGAAGAACCAATTCCCCTATGAAGTACATCTTAACCACAACCTTAACCACAACCTTTACCACAACCTTAACCATAAACTTAACCATAACCATAACCTTAACCATAAACTTAAACCTAACCTTAACCATAACCTTTAGGAGAAATTTTGGCAAAAATTGAGCAAAAATAGGAAATAAATTGGCAGGAAAATGAGCAAAATGAGAAGAAGACTATATATATATATATATATATATATATATATATATATATATATATATTTCCGGTACGTTTTCTGTACCACTAGTACCAAAGCTCTTGTCCCGGTTCCGTACCCGGCCCTCGCGGCCGCCGAAGTGAAACACCCCCCAAACTTTACCCCACGGGCGCTTTGAGAGTTCAGCGTTTCTGCGGTTTCGGAGGAGGCTGGCGGTTTCCATGGCAACACTGAATCAAAAGATAGCTATAGTGCGGGGGTCACGTGGTCCCAACTCCCAACGAGTTTCCCCCTCCACGTTTAAAGCGAAAGTTCAGCCTGACGGCGCGTGTCAGCTGCCGCTACACCGTCGTCCCACACACACACACACACACACACGCGCACGCACGGGCCCCCCCAGCGCCGGCGCGAGGCAGGGAGGGAGGGAGCGCGTGAGCAGAGGATGCGACTGCGGCGGCCTCACTCACACAGCATTAGTCACAGTGCGGTGATGGCGGCGCGCGCTGGCACCGCTCTGCTCCCACTCACTGTGTGCGGCAGCAGCGGCGCGGCAGAGGCGGATCAAGCTTTACATAAGGGCCGGAGCCGCGGTACCCCCCCCCCCCCCCCCCCCCCCCCCCCGACAGCGCGGGGTCCCGCTCAGTCACAGCACAAGGTCCGAGTCACAAACCCCCGCCGTAACTGAGCACGTTTTACCCGAATCTAAACGCTTCTGTGCAGCTCACGCCTGTAGGCCAGAGGAACGCCTCATTTGAAAGCTAAGACCGACAGAACTGATCAAAGCGTCTTCCTTGTTTTTGTCATCGCGTTTTTGTTGCGTTTAGTTTGTTTTTGTGTAAACTATGATCATGTGACCAAAACATGTCAAACAAGCAAAACCTGTTTATCATAGCGAGGTTTTGTAGGTCTTAGCTTTCAAATGAGGCGTTACTCTGGCCTATAGGCTGTGGGCTCCAGTGGAGAAGCTTTTAGATTTGGGTAAAACTGGAGACGGCGGGGGTTAAGG